>LUCM01009495.1:48813-90737 GCA_008360955.1 Fasciolopsis buskii
GTTCCACTCTGTTGCATCGAATTACTTCGTGTGTATAAATCTAGTTAAGATAGTTGCTTCATTTTCCTTTGTTAGACACAATTTTGTGATACCTTGAATTAGATACCGGTGTATTCCAAGGACATGGTATTTATCTACCTCGATCTTTATACATTCTGAAGCATCTGACTGGATAGTTTGGCAGACGAAACGGAAAATAAACATTATGGTGAATAAGTTGGTTTTCAGTGAACCTAGGTCACAACAGTGATTTGCTTTTCAACAATGTCCACTTAATTCCCCGTTGTGGCATACAATTAGTGCGCTGGATCGAATTTTTTGTGGTTAACTGACTACTCGTCTTGTTACACCTAAAACACACAAACCGAAGTTCATCCGATCAATGCTGCACATCGGGAGCATCAGGCCAGAGTTTCCTCCTTATTAGAGCTCACCACTGGTATATATATATATATATATATATATATATATATATCCGCCATCGCACCTCTGATTTGAACCCCAGCTTTCAAACTGGAAGATATGTGTGTTGTCACTCTGTCGCCGAATCTCGTCCAGGCTTATCAGACTCACCGGGTTCAGTTTGTTCTGATTTCATGTTTAGAGACAACCAGTGGTGGTGGGGTGTAAAATAAGCCGGATTAGGTGATTTTCGCGTGTGAAAAATGCAGTCCGAAATAGTAGTCAGACAGAGATGCAACAACATCAATCCCGTAGGCAACGCGCAAGCAAAAGTGAAATATGGTTTAATGCATATGAGCGCATGTGGTTGCATATGAGTAAAACAACGAGTTCATGTGTTTGTGACAGCTAATACGAGGGATTTAGCGCGTGGAGGGTAATTGCCGTGGTCACGCGTAGGACGACGTGACAGTTCATCCGCATTTCCGTGTTTCACTATAGACCGATGTTCCCAGACAATCTGATACTCCTGCAGCAATCTGACCTCTCGGGTGGCGAAACGACAGAAGCCACATCAATTAATTATGTTCCATCCGAACAAGAAATCCCCTTCACAGCAAATAAGAGTGGAAATGACGGACTGCAGAGCTGAGAACGAGCATCCCCTTACGTGTGGCTCAGTAGTTCCTCTCATGGGCGGTCGAAGCCCGGTTTGCTAAAACAATCAAGTTCTCGATAACGTTTGCCTGACGCTGAGACAGCATAGTGCCGATAGCGTAGTCGCAGTCATCCGTGTCCGGGAAAAAATACCGAATTCAGGCGAAAAATCAGGATAAGCCAGAATGAATCTGTAGCACAGGCGATCGCAAAGCTGGTTAATGGAGCGCTGTTCCCCATCTAACGTTACAAAAAGGATCCTCTTTAGCGGAAGCCTCGGACAGGGTTCGGCGATCGCAGGGAAGTTCGCGAATAACCGACCGTAGTACGAAACGAGCTCCAGGAAGCTGCGGACCTTCTCCGCAGATGTAGGCACAGGCTAAACTCGCATCTGCTCAATCACTGCAGTGTCAAAACGAACGTCCCCGCTCCAGATAACGGGACTTAGAAAATGGACATCCCACCTATAGGAATGACACTTGGACAACTTCAGTTCGAGACTCAAAGGAAATGGATTGATTTGAGCAGAGTTCAATGAATTACCCCATTGAGTATTGGTTTGCAGTAGTTGGCAATGGAAAGCACCTTTTAGCAAGGTCGATCAGCTATCACAAACGAGTAATAGGAAAGAGGAAATTATAACAACTACCCTTTTGAAGCAATCCTAAATCTACTTCCGATATTCCGGATGGTATCATTAGAAACGAAGTTGACTCAATGCTAAGCAAAGTAGCAGTCCCAGTTTTTTCCCTGAACAGGAATCCTAAATCTGTACATTAAAATCTTCCAGTAGTTTGCCGATTAGAGTCACTGATTTCAATTCCCTGTCCGGTTTTGTCGGTCTCATGGCATACTGCATTCAATGAAGATTTCATGCATACTCGGTGATCTGCTACACCTGTGGCTTTCTTCGCGGTATCACATTACTAACTACCACCGATATGAGATCCCAAATCACGTGGCGCAATGAAAGCTAACCAAATTACTGCACTTTCAACGCTATATGCATCATGAAGACTATCGAAAAACATTAACGAAGCCGAACTGACCGTGAAATGGAAAAATTACAGTCGATTGTAAATTCCACGACAACATTTGCGAAAGTCTCTTTGGCCCAATCGACACCATGCACACACATAAAAATCCTCTTAACCTTGCTGATAAGGTCGATCACACTTAATATCCATTTCTTCGTCTCCTGAGAAATAAAAGATCACATACCAGAACAACTGAGGAGGTAAACGATGGGGCTTTTATGCACACAAGTAACGGACACAAAATATCACATTTCTTCTGTGTACCTTGTGCAGTAGCGCGATATATACATATATACATATATACATATATATATAATTTAGGATCGCTTTGTTGTTTTTCTCCGGTTCTGGGGTGGGAAATAGTCTTCAACGTTCCTTTGGAAGAAGCTTACTGCTCCCATAGTTGGAGTTTACAAATCAAACTAGCAAACGTGTCATTCAGATGGACTTCAACTGTTATTCTTCGCTCAAGAGGTGCTATGATCTCTGCGGAATCGAGAATGTTCTAGACACATCGTAACTTATCCGATGTGATAATTTGGAATCAAAACAAACCGAGGGAAGTAAAGAAACAAAATCATTTGGTAATGCAGGGATGGAAGTGATACAAAGTCAGTCGATACTAACACGTTTCCTTATGTAAAACCACTAAAAATGGACCAACGTGTTCTGGTTATGGTTTCCACAACATGGCATCGTCCAAACAAAGAGAAAAATGAACCAGAAATAGTGAAAAGTAGACTGCAAAGAAGTGAGTTGACGAAATAGGGAGAAGAAGAAATGTTTCGAAGCAGGACTGCAACACCGACCCACATCGGCTGTTGTCTTCAAGCCATCACTTCGAGGGACCTCGTAGACGACAACTCGGTAGTTTAACTGCATCTAAACCAGCCAGCACAACGATTGAAGTTTCATCCTTTTTCGCCATCCCATCGATCGGCCAATTCGAAGCATCGTCCAATCATTTTCTTCTTAGGAGAACACTGTACAACGAAACAATCATTCTGTACACGTGTGGAAAACATATCCCATCCAACTTAACCTATCCTGATTCCGTCCCTGTTCCAAACACAAATTAAGTGTTGCTTCTGAGTTGATCACCAAATTCTCCTGCCAAATTCTACCAGTTCCACGAAGGCAACGATGTTCAAACACGAAAGTTTTCCTCTTATCTTCTCCACTAAACGGCCATATTTCCGAGATGCAGATTAATCCCGGCCTCATTGTTGTTGGGTATACTCGACAGTTGATCGATAACCGTATATCACACCAGTACCACAGAGAACTCGAATTTCAAGAAATGGGTTCTGTAAGACAGATTTATGATTGGACCTCATGTTGCGCCAGTAATGTTAGTGGTATTGAGAACATGAGGGAAATCGGCTCGGCAAAATATTCTGTATAGTGCCCTGGTTGTGGTAACAATGATATTTTGAAGAAAATGAAGAATATGGATCAGTTCCAATCCCTGTCTGACTTCACATTTACATTTGATTTGTAATACATGTAATCGGATCCATTTGTTTAGCGGGTCGTGGATATTCTGATCTTCAGTCACATCCGATGAATTTGAAGTATATTCCTTTCGTATTTCGTTCACTGGCGAGCATCGCAATCCAGGGTTTGGTATTTCTGTGCATTGTCTTTTCGGTAATGAGTCGGTATCATCAGAAGCAGTGCATTTCTCGTATCTCGCTTACCACACTCGAGCATTCTCTGTGTTAAAGGCTGGGTGAATAGAGTTGGAAATGAGAAATGGAGGTCATCCGGGAGTGTGATTTTCTGAGACGACAGAAGTAAATGAACAAACGCCGCCGTTTCTCAAAGACGATGGATAGAGGGAGGGAGTTGATGGCATGTGAGTACACGGAATGGATGGAGTGGATCTGTGAAGAGCATATATTTCTAATGACCGGTGTAAATTGGTGATTGCAATGATTCACAAGAAAGATACCAGATCCATCTGCGAAATCACAAAAGAATTGACCTGTTAATTGATGCATCCAAATTGACCGTGAAACCTTTACCCGTCAATTAGATTTTGATCGTGCTGGTGTGTATGTGAGAACCCGAAGCAATCTATCTATCGAAAGGACACTATATGTGTACATGCTTTATTGGCCGTCCTTCGAACGTTACCTTTCACACACACGCTTCTGGTAAATAAGATTGGGGAAGACATATGGACATACTTGACTCAGTACTTCTGTCCAGTTAAGAAAAATCGAGAAGAGATGCATCGTGCTAGATTACCGGAAGGAGATCCACGCGTTTCCCAACGCAACTGTTGAAGACATTAGGCAACACGGATAAATGTCGCAGGCTGTGTCATGTTTGCTTTCACAGATTGAGGCTAGAGAATGAGGCTGCATGGGAGTTACGAAGAATGATCGCGGAACTTAAATCCTTTGCGCGCGTTTTGGATATACTGCGTATATCTATTGTAGGAGTATCAAGCACACTAGTTAAGCAACCTTGTTGTCCTATTTGGTTGAATATGTTGACATTGAAGTGACGAGTTGGGTTTAAGTTACTCCGTTTCCCCATTGGGCTAACCAGCACAGAACGCTGAAGCAAAAGGCATCAAAACTAGATCTCACACAATAACAGAATGAACCATACATGATCAGATGCCGTAAGACAGGAGCACAAACTGGACTAGGCGTCGATGTAAATCACACAATGAGTGCGGATGCGTAGCTCCTCGATACACGATGCAAAACGTCTGCTGCCTGACAGGACACTGACACACTCCGATGCCGGAAACACAGTGGTACAGGCTTGAGCCTTCAAGTCGTGTAGTCGCACAACGGAATGGATCAGACCGGGTGTCTCTTTGAACGGGTAGTCATACGGAAGCTGCTTGCTGAATTCGAACGGCTAGCCAAACCCGTCAGTGAGATAATGAAGATGAAAATAGAAAACAATCGCACATTTATCTGTGACCTACCAATGCAAGTCACCGTTCAGGTGCGCTCTATCGTTTATATAGTTTTGTGTAATGACCTTGGTCGGCAAGGAAGCAATTGATCACAGATCCAAATCTTGTGAATCTTTTTTCAGCCACAACAAAATTTTTGACCTCGTAATATTTGAAATAAAGTTATTGTGAAAATATGTCGAAAACTCCAAGTTCTGGTGGAAAAATAACAAAAGTGAAATCTGCAAAACCGAAAATGCAAGAATTATTACTACTTAAAACAAAGTAGTGCAAACGGGTAATTTTTATAAGCCCCTCGCACGAACGTTTGAGGAACCTACAGTGATGCAGCTGAAAAAAATCCAAAAAATGAAGGATCCAAAGTGTCATGGTGATCTTTTCAACAAACCAATCACTAAAAATAATCAAACATCAGCAGTGTTCTTTTCAGGTTCTTTTATTCGGAATTATGACAACCAGTCATGTCAATGACCAAGGGCAAACCTATGTTCGTTTCAAATGCCAAGAGTCCCGAATTTGACAACGATAAGAAAAAATTGGCACAATAAATCAGGATACCGGATTTCTCCCAAAGGAAGCAGTTAGTAATGGATGGGTGGCACATGGGTTCACATTTTTCTTAGTTTCACTTTACAACTTCTCTTCAAATAATGCTGCTTTCAGATAGCTTCATCGAGCCACAATTCCGTGAGGCACCTTACGGGGGCCCCACATTGGGAGAGCACAAAGTGATGCTTTCTGTAAAAAGGATTCTAGAGATAATCGGGTGATCGATACTCCCAGATTGTCCATACCACGGTAGGGTTTACTCGTAGCGAACCATAACGGCAGCATTTGACTCCGAAGCCTTACGAACAAGGCAGTGGGACGCATACCCGGCAAGGAACTCAGAACAAGCCTATATGTATCACTGTGATTCCTGCTCGAAGCAATAAATGGCGCGTTCCTGATTAGCCTGCTCGACAACCAGTGCAGTATGGGATTTATTGGAGTTGTGTCATTCACTGCCGCTTTTTGGGCGAACACTGGTACGACGTCCAGTCACTTCGACAGAACTATTCGCACTCCAGATGGAAGCCTTTGATTTTGACGGAAACCTTTCCCCACGACAAAGGGGAGTGGCTGAGTAGAAGTCCATTTACTTGGATAAATTATTCTTTCATTCATTTTGTCGATGTTGTTGCCAGCACAAATCAACCCAACCTGGAGGGCTAGGAGACTACTTCGTCAGGCCTCTACTCACTGACCTTCGAGAGGTGATTGGATTTTCGTTTTGAGATAAAACCATCTTGCATAGCTTGTTGGGTTATTAAATTTCGCAAGCCGTCACACCACATCAAAGTGCCGTATTTCTGTGACGTTAATCCCTTCTTCGAGCATGCATATGATCAAAACTACGAATGAGCGGCTCCCAGCAAGTAGGGATATCTTAAACAGAACTGAATGCATTCAGCCATCGACGAATGCAACTTTGGACGGGTTGCGCTTAGACAAGTTGACTTTTCATGTGGACGATGAAGAAGTGAGCTGACTTTTCATCACTCTAAAGGAGAAATTAGTTTTTCAAGTGCTTAAATTTGTGGACGGATTCAAATCGCTCGGTTCATCTTCTGTTAACTATATACTTTGTCCATTTTGCATGTGAAATTCATCGAAAAATGTAACAAATCGTGAAGTAAAACATTCTGAAATTGTGCAACGAATGAGCCGTTTGAGCAAACAAGCAACGTTTCGGCAGTCTGTTTAATGATACTGGTTGACAAATCGTCATAACCTCTTTTCCCGGTAATAGGTCTGCACAAGCGAGGCGGAATCTTGGTGGTAACTCGAGTTGACCGAATATTCGAAAGAATGGTTGGGAATTTCAATCAATGGCGATGGGTCATATTAGTCAGCGGTCTGCTATTTCACTGAGTGCTGATCAGAGACAATCAAAGTTGGCAATTTGTTTTGGTAAAATGAACGAATTTGGGTATTTATACAACTTGGACTTTTTTCTCACTAGAGTTCATGGAAGCTGGTCATAACGAAAAGGAGATTGGACGAATCAACTTTTAATAGGTTATTGTCAGTGCAGACATGCCCATTTTTGGATTTTGTAAAGTGTGTAAAAACAAGGAACTTTCGAAGTATTCTAATTCATTTAACTAAGACCATACATGAGCGTAGAAAGGCTAGTGGATAATCAACGTGAACATACAACACTATAATGGCACAGCATACGTCTGAAAACCTTTGGTGTAAGCGGAACTTAGTTTCACAAGTGACAACCATGAGATCATCTTCAAAAGGGTTGCTCCTTAGCAAATGGTCGATCAACTTGGAATCACAAAGCTACCTGATCCCATAATGACATTTTTGCGATCGCCTTTGGGCCACCGATGAAAATCAAAATATCCTGCGACAAACAAATAATGTGTCTGAACTCCTTCACCTTGTCAGATCTTTATAACGGTTGTGTTCAACGGTAACAGGATGTGTCATGGCACAATATTTCATTAAACCCATTCTTCGGAATTTCAGAGTCACCAGCAAGCCTTAAAATTTTCTCATGGTGGCCCATCCGGGCATGAATTGATTTCCATTGTCTTGCATTGATCTCTTGATCAAGTCGTTCTGGTTGTATGCATCTATGTATATACGCTCCTGAACACGCTTTTCCCTATTAGGACGGAATACTGCAACTAGGGATTCATGGGCGCAAATACACGATTATCAACATTCGTACCATAGACACCGCCTCAGTTATCGCTCACAACTCAGCTTTCTTTGACACTCAGTTTAAGGTACATAGGAATGAGCCTCCTTGGTGATAGACCAGGTTTGCTGAATCAAACTATTTATGCTGGTGGAAGCACTAAAGAGCGACATTTTGTGGAACTAACTCGTCGAATTTTTTCTGGGATATTTGAAAGTTTTAAAAAGCTGTCTGAAATCTTCAGTTTGATTTTAGTTTGATCGTCGCCTCCGTCAGGCTACCCTTAGTTTTAAGTCAATCTTATCACCAAAAGAGATCTTTCTGTGATGCGCAGTGTCACGTAAAAGTGTAACTGGATTTGGCTAGACTGAAATATCCCACAGCCGATTCCATGGAGCTTTCGGATCGTATCGCAACTAGATGAGAATGTTTTAACGAACAGTGAGTTGTCATGAGGGCTATTTTTAACGTGGTTGGAAGAGTAACCATTGGAAATTGATTCAGAATCTAAGTAGTCGACTGATGGATGTGTTGATTATCGGTGAAAGTTCGAGGCGCTGTTCCATATAAATGACTGATGGCTCTTCACGGGCAAACGTTCGCGTGTTTGGATTTCGCGCACTATGTCATCTTCGTTCTTGTTGTCATCATTATAATAACATGACTGTCATTCGCGACTGCAAAATGCGCTCAGTAGATCATAAAAATGCTTCTAATGCGAAGAATGTTTTTTCCATGTATCACTGCAGATTTCCTTATCACATTTCGGCCAATATTCGTTCACATCTATCCCACGGACTACTAGGCACCTGTTTGTTGTCAGCTCATTGAATTTCATCGACCCGACTGCCCGTTGAAATCGTTGGTTTTATATATTCGCCGTTATTAAGCCACACGATATGCTTAGCCACCTGATGAAATTTCTTCGCATCTGAAGTTTTTTCATTATTATTCTTCATTTGGGACTAAAATGTAATTAGTTATGCCTCTTGTTAGCGCCAAAGTCTCGGTTCTGTATTTATGGGCAAAAATCCCCATGAAGTCTGTCTGTGAATTAGCTTGCGGCAACACGAATTAGCCCTGATGATTGTGAACATTTTGGGTAAAAATCCGATTCCGAACGACACTACTGCCAAAATTGTCAATAGCATGTTTGGAAAATGACAAATGAAAAGAACCATTTGGAGGTCGTCAGACCATCGGGGATAAACTCCGGCCGTCACAGACTAATCAATAGCTGTAATTAGTGACTGGCTTCTGATCTGAAAATTCTTCCCTAGGTATCCACTAGCAGTTCGATTTATTCGTAATCAAATGATTATCAAGCAATCCAATTTGTGGGATCAGCCAATGAATGGCTTTTCACTGGTGTCGGTCGCTAGTTCCAGTGTGGTGTATGAGTGGTATCGTGATGCATTTGTGGACCGTTCGTCTATGATCATTAATATGACATGCAACGCAACTGATCAACTATGCAAAAGTGCAAAACCACACAGGTTCTTCGGCTAGCCTGGATCCACTTAGAAGACTAACAAATAATTCAGATAGTTCTATGGTGAAATTAGCGCAGAAGACGTTTATTTTGTCATGGTAATCGATTTCAGAACCAACTGCAAAATTTCCACAATTCAGCAACAAACTGCTACTTTTCCAAATTAGTTTGAAAACTTTGCAAAATTTTTGGGAGCTCTTGGTTTTGTCTTTAATTGACAAACGTGTAATCACCAGCTGACGTGACATTATCAAAGCGTCGGCAATGGTCTCTGTTCGTTCGCGATGACAACAATTTTGCTCCTGTTCCAACGTACCTCAGAAATGCAGGATTGGTTGGAACAATGATTTCCAAAGGGGTCGTTCGTCTTGCCTGAACTGTACGGAAATGGAAAAACTGATATCGGCTAAACCCCGGCAAGGGTAGCAGCCAGCATAAACACAACCAAACCAGTGTATCGATCTACAGGATGAACACTTCAGAAAGCTTCCGTTAAAATGGCCTTGACGCCTCAACGGTGATCAATTAAGTAAAGCGATCTTCAGCTCTCTTCCAAATGTTGGTATTCGATTTCAAGTCCCTCAGTCAGCTTCCAGGTCCATAAAGGCAGGCAGTTCATTACTTGTATTCCTGACGAATTACCGCCAGATAAACTGAAACTGGTTCTCATTTAGAATTTGGGTACAAGACTATGGGTCAGTGAGATTTGGGTTTTGCATAATTTAATATTGTACGTTCGGTGTTTGAACTAAAATGAATTAAATCAAACCGAAATAAAAAACTCTGCTCCTGTGAACGAAGTTCCGAATTCGACGAAATCTTCTGGTATACCTTACTTTGAAAATTTCTAATAAATCAGAAAATCTGGACCATGAAACGCCGTTCGCGTAATATGGTGTCTAGTTCTGATGCCTATTCTAAGCGTGAAGGATTACAAATGTTGTGCTCTGAGGCCAAAAATCATTCGCTTACCAAGCTACTCAGACAACAACAACAACAACAAAAACAACAACAACAACAACAACAGAAAAATCCACTTTGCGAACGTGATGGTAACTAGTGCCTTGATAACAAAAACGTACGATTTCAGCCCAGTTTTTAGACATGCTTGTGACTAGCGCATTAACAACGGGTCAGTGCCCTCAAGATATAGACTTGTATAGCCTAATTTCTTGTAAACGTATTGAACTAAACACACAATATATCAAGTATTCAGGTGTTTTGAGGTGGCTATAAAAGGCAAGTAGTATGCAGAATGAAAAACCTAATTAAACCACCAATGCAAAAGTCAGCGCTGCGAGTCGGAGTCGAATCGACGACCTTCCATCTGTTTGCTGGTTGCTCTAACACTGATCAACCGTGGATACGGCTATCTGGTACCTAAAGTAAAGTAAAACTGATGCGTCACATCACCATTCTCGGAATACTAATGACATACGTCAATTGTCATGGTTTCAGTCCCCGGTTCCGCTCATGGTGTCGACTTTGGAGGAGTAGTTCTTGGCTGAGTCCTCCAGACTAATCACAATATGAATTTATGAACAGTCACTATTAGTACACGTAAGCAATCAATGTTCAAGTCTGCATCGTGATCCATTCTGGGAATCATCGCAACGTCATGTCTACCCAGAGATCGCGTAAAATTTTTCGTTGTCTTGATGCTACCATGCCGAGTGAATGCATTGGAGTCCTTAATATTTTATCCCGTTAACCGTCAACATACTCAAGCTGTTCATCGAAAACACAAACGGACGAGAAACAGAAAGAAAGCAGTCGAGGCAAGTGTAATCACACAGATTATGACAAAAGATTTCTCAAACCTGAAGTTCATTAGGTCTCTCGTTCTCGATGAAGTAGAACAATGTTTATGGCTTTTAACAGAATAGCATTAGGAAATTTTAAAAACACAATAGTCTCATTGTTCGGATTTTATCAAAGCGACACGCTGACAGGAAATTGGAAATATTGCTGTTATTGACATATCGAACCCAGTGTCTCTACGCAAAATAAGATAAGCAATGGAAGGGTGAAGTCATCCGATTATGTATCCGAACCTCAACTACTCTGTTAGGCATAACTTCTGCGAAGTTTCGGAAAACATGACTCGGTAAATTGTCCCTTCCGCCTCACAGTGGTTTCATATTCGTCCACGGATCCAGATTATCATGTGAAGCCTTGTCATCATATGCCACCCTTGATCTACCCTCAAATACACCAAGTGTTATTCGTCGTTCGATAGATTCACGTACACAAGCAACAGAATAACGATACACGGGTACATAATGAAGACAGGTACTGACCGACAAATTACGTTCTACTCCATCGTTGCACTTGATCAGCCAGGAGACAAATGGACGTGAATCTCGGCATCCATCGGTCGGATCAGATAATTCACAAATATAGAGCTCGGAATTACTTGCGTGCAGTGTGTGGAATTGATGTTTTCTACGCTAGACTGACTGCCATTCGGGTTCCATCCTTCACCCACAAATCTCAGGTCATCCGGCCAATCTCACTCTCGGGAATCACCAGACTGGAGTTTCGCTCTTATTAGAGCTCATCGGTGGCACATATTCTCCATTCATCCCAGGGTTTGGACCCAGGCTTTCGAGCTGGAAGAGGTGCGTGTTATCACTGTACCACTAGCTCCCGTCCTGTGGAGAGGACCTGACTTGGTGGCAGGGATTCGATTAGGATTAACGGGACAGGTATCGTGTCTATCTTTGGGGCTGTTAAAGACTGCTGGCTGTCACTGAGGACAAAATCTGAACCAACTTAATTTCGTCATTCTGGTTAGCCCGGACGAGAGCTGGTGAGTCAGTGGCAAAGTCCAATTCTCCTAATTTAGAAAGCTCTGGTTCACACTCTGGAAACGATGAAGGATATGCACCACCTAGTGTCTCTAATAAGAGATAAGCCTGTGTCTGGTATTCCCCGAGAGTAAGATTGACTGGATGCCCTGAGGTTTGTTGGCGAACGGTGGAGTCCAAATGAAAATCGGCTTGGCACATGGTTCAATGATGCACGCTCGGATTTAATTCAACTACTACAGACTTACCAACAACCCTATTAGGATTGCTGATCCAATGTTCACCTAGTCTGTAGTGCTTACTCCTGGCTGCAAATGCTATTGTGCGTTATTTTACTATACAATACGCATTCTCTGACTTTGGTGAAACCCTCGAGTTAGACTGCATCCAAGTTCTCTATTGATTTGTATTGTAATTCGTCGAACGTCAGTCCATATGATGCTAGATTTTAGCTGACAGCTGCGGCATAATCCGCCCGAAAGCCACGGTCCAACTGACTACTCCACGTTATTAGGGACAGCAGTTACAGATGAGCTGAGCATGGTCATCGGGGTTAGGGGATTAAAATTGTCCATCTCCTGCTTCTCTCTTCCATCTACTATAATCACCGCGGGAATCTTAGGAGGATAGAACGTGACCAGTTGCATCTTTCTATTGTTGCATTCCGAATGCATTTTACCCAATGAACCGCTTCCATTTCATCCCCATAAAAACGGCTTTCCCAGTCCTGCGGATTTACGGTCATTTTGACTATTTCGAACCCATTATGGGCATTTGACTTGGCTGGAATTTTCAAACTGCAATGTGGCTAATACTGTGGACATTTAGCATTTCTATCTTCATCTACTTCGGTGTGCAGTAATTGGGCTACCGCACTCCCGGGTTCAAGGTCAAGTGTAAAGCTGCTGTTTCGAAGACGACCGTCCGTTGACATTCCGATACTCCAGTATCTCGCAGGGGTTACTCCCAAGGTTTTGATTGACAAAGGCCGCTCCAACCATTACTAAATAGCGTCATTTACACCTCGATTCAGAAAAGCAGCTAACACTTTATCCATATCTCCGTTTCCGTTCACAAGCTCCCACGATAAGTGCAAACTGATAAGTCTATCTATTAGGATTATTACACACAACATATTTTACACTGTATTATGTACACATCAAGCGCTATTCGAAAACACGACGAACGGGCAGACATCAAGAGTCCAAGAGGAAAAAAGAATACACACCATGGATAGCTTAGCACCCATATTAGTTCTTCTATCCGTCAAAATTTCAATGCATCAGGATGGACGGTTCGTCCGTGTGTTGGATGCGACAAGGTCGCCCAAACCAATGTAGACAGTCTACCTAAGTGACCGTGAATCACGCCCTTCACTGGTCTGTCTAGGATACAAAACTAGGACTCGTAGGTTTCACATCTCGGTGGAACAAACAAGTAATCAGTCAATTCAGTCCTTTGGGGTATTTCAGACATCCTAGTTCGCGAATACTATTCAGCGTGAAATATGGTGTTTGTGTTGACCTACAGTCTGGGTTCATAGAAAACGGAACGACGAAAATTGACCGGCAGTTACCGGCCTATGTATCTTCGGGTTAGATTCAATCGCCCTATCCAGTGAAATGATAAGAATGTACGCCATAAGCAGTATATATAAACAGTACATAAACATATGTTCAATTAAATGTGTCGAAAATTCTGATTTGTCGAAGTCATTCGGATTGATCGTTTTGTCAAGTCATCGTCTTCCACCCATTCGGAAACGGAATGCTCGCCGTTCCAGAAGAAAAATGTCCTCTTCCCTAATTTGTGCATAATGTTTATTCTGCAAATAAACGCTGATATTCATACTCGAAACAATCGACAGGTAACACAATTCATGAAGTATTGAAGAATGTCAGTCAGTACACTGAACTGATCTACACGTGGGATCGTGTTCACGATGATTTGTGCTACAAACTCATTTCAACAGCAAGCTGTACAATCTCCGCCACAGCTTCGCATGTTGTCGACAGCCTGAAAAATCAACCATATTCGGCTTAACATCAAGTTTGGGAAGCAGACGGGTGACTGAACATCCCCAGTGAACGACTACATTGCTATTCCAAACCATGTCAGATACGTATCCGGTCCAATGATCGCGCATCATTGCTGAATGCTCCTAACGACTCATATGAGATTCTAGTGTCAAATTTACAATGCACTTTACGAGTATTGGAATGGCTGGTCAGGAGAGTACGCAGTATGTACAACTGACAAGTGTAGTGTTTCCGAGACGATTCTGTCGACTACTGCTGCTACTGACAACAAAAGCACACTTTACTCCATTCCACTTTTCAGATCTGAGGTATAGACTTGGAATCCGTGGTCGTCGGCGTTGTGCGGAGCTACATTACTCAGGTTGCGCAATCCACTTCACTGCACACAAGAGGTTTTAGCACAGATTGATTATTTACCATTGCGATAGCATTAATTCTTTGCTATGCACAATTTCACCTCTATGCCAGTAGGCTGCAGTTGGTAACTATGCATTGCATAATTCTTATACTCGCATGTAGCTCGGACTCACTTGTTGACTGATGCTCCTCTGCCCTCAGGCAAATGCGAGCCATTTACGAATACTAAATGCAAGCAGGGTAGGACCCATTCAAATGAAGTTAAAGGAACATTTACTCCGCCTTCATTCGAAATATTGGGAGGCTGCCGGAAAACGATGAGCATGACATCCGAATAGAACTGAACTCGGCCGTAATGATTAGCGTGAGCAGAAGCTAGTGACTAGGTAGCAACACACGCCTTCCAGTGTGATGGAGGATACGCACCATTTATGAGCTCTAATAAGAGCGAAACTCTAGGCCAATGCATGCAAATTTAAGGTCAACCGAGTGAACTTAGGTTGATCTGCACAAGGTAGACCTCGAGGAGCAGTCAGTCAAGCATCGAATTCCTAGATTGCCTACATAAATCGTTAAAAATGGGCAACCGTTGACTGTGTGCACGACCGTAGTGTACACCGCTCCATTAGTGTGAAACCGATACGGACGTACACGTATAGAGTAGGCGAGTCCGTCACTGCGAGAAGTTCTTGGTTCAACCCAAGTTGAAGGGCGAGACTGTTGACCTTGAGGCCGTGTCTGATCGATTTGCTGATAAGCCCGAGGAATGCGGTCAAGTGAAGCGTAAGAAAGTAGGGGACTTTCAGTGTATTTCTCCCTGGTTCATTTGCCTGCCAAAGTGAAAATTGAGGTCGCCCTTTGTGAGACCCAGCCAAAATCTCAGAGTACTCAGGTTTTTTGGGGTTTACTTGATTTTTTCGAGTTTGGACGTAATGGCCCGACCTTTACGTAGCCATGGATTTCTTTGTAGAGTCTGTGCGCTCCAAGCAAGCGAAGTCAGCATCTGTGCCTGTTTATTTTGGTCGTGAGATTAGGAATTTTCGTTTTATTCCAGCTTTGGACCATTTATCTTGGCGCACGCTAAGCACTTTCGAATCCGGGCTAGTCGACTTTATGGGCAGCTGGAACTGTCGGACCGACGCGGTCAGTTTTTGCAGTCAAGTTACGGAAGAACTATTGAATACGATGTTGCAAACTAAGACTGCGAGTGATCGTTGCCGACACTCTGAGTTCCACGATTACAATACGTGCTGTCCGCCGACTGGTTCTCAGGTCCTGCAAAGTCAGAAAATATATAGCAACTTATTACACATTTATGCAGCACATGTGTTACCTTTCATTCCGCAAGCATTGCCAAGACATAACATTGAATTGCTGAAGCGCTAAGCATGACCCCCAAAGGGTAAGAAATTCGAATGAACTGATAGAAAAATATAAATATTGCACATGAACTCGGAACCTCGTAATTTGCTCGACCCGGGCCGAATAACGAGAGTTGTGCGACTCAGCAGCCGACAAGTCATTTGTGATTGTTATACCAACTCCCCTACATTTCTAAGCATCATGTGATGCATGAACGATTGCTATTTCAATTATATACTTTATTCGAGTACCAAATGATACTCAATCAATTAAAGGTGTTGGTCTCCTGACACTGAGGTTAGCTACTGGGATTCGCGAGCTGTAAAGCTTCTTGGTAAAGTCCAATAGCACATTTTAACTTCACTTATTATTCGATCGCATTTTAGGACCTTGCATTCAGACAGTCATTAAACATGATTAGATCCAAATTTGGAGATTCCAGGGCCTGTACAAAAGTGACACCCACACCGAACGAAGAAACCAAACCGAACGGCACCCCAGCATTTAACTCGGAGACTAGTGGTTATTTGTCCTGAATTACTTATTCACATAACATCCAATACAATGAACTTTGAATGTTATGAAGTGCTCGGGATTCCTGCGCACAACATGAAAAAACTGCACATCTTTGGAACTAACGGTATCACCACTTCCTGATGATACGAAACACCTACTTTAGGTACATTTACAACAAGCATATGGAAACCTTACATGGCCTCCGAATGTCTTCGTTCCAGTCAGGTGGATGTCTCAAGCTGCAAGCTGGTTGTCCGCACCGAAGAATTCACAAAGCGCTTCCAGAAAACCGTACATTTTCGTCATCATCTACTGAGTCGTGCGGCCTGTAGATGTACTTTCATCATACAGCAAATAAGAGGACGAATATCTGGTTTTCGTTGACATTCGTCGGGTGTACATTCTCCGTACTCTCCCGTCCAGCCACCCCAATATCTGTGAAATGCTTTGTAAATTTGACACTAGAATCTCATGAATCGCTAGGAACGTTCAGCAGTGATCCGCGGTAATTGATGTTGTGTTGCCGAGTTTATTTGATCTAAACACATACTGAAGCACAAGACGTAAGCACTAGCGCAGCACTGTAGGACAGGAGCACACAGTCGGCATTCTAGCAGGACACGAACACATTCAAGTAAGTGCTATCGTTTATATAGTTTTGTTGAGTAGCCTTGGTCGATATGTGAAACAGCCAATCACAGAACGAGTTTTTGTGAGTCTTTCCAAGGACACAAAAATTTTCGACCGCGCAATATTCAAAATAACGGCAATTTCGAAATACTAGGAAATAGGAAAATTAACAACAGAACTTAAACGTGTGGCCCCAAGAACCCTAGAAAGGTCACCGACGATGACAGTTGGACCTGATAACTTCCATCTGCTTTCCCAACTTGATGATACTGGACGTGCAAATGTGAAGCCGAATGTGGTTGATTTTTCAGGCTGTCGACAACATGCGAAGCTGTGACGGAGATTGTACAGCTTGCTGTTGAAATGAGTTTGTAGCACAAATCATCGTGAACACGATCCCACGTGTAGATCAGTTCAGTGTACTGACTGACATTCTTCAGTACTTCATGAATTGTGTTACCTGTCGATTGTTTCGAGTATGAATATCAGCGTTTATTTGCAGAATAAACATTATGTACAAATTAGGGAAGAGGGTATTTTTCTTCTGGAACGGCGAGCATTCCGTTTCCGAATGGGTGGAAGACGATGACTTGACAAAACGATCAATCCGAATGACTTCGACAAATTAGAATTTTCGATACATTTAATTGAACATATGTTTATGTACTGTTTATATATACTGCTTATGGCGTACATTCTTATCTTTTCACTGGATAGGATGATTTGATCTAATTGGAAGACACTTGAACCCGTTATATGCCGGACAACGTAGTAGGTCAATGCTCGTCGGTTCGTTTTCTATGAACTCAGAATTTGGGTGGACACAAGCGTTGCTACAAGCACAGATTGTTCTCCAACGGTGCACCACCGATAGGATAGCTAAAATCCCGTTCTTCTTTTTCACTCCATACATTAATCAGACAACAGTGTACGTTGTTTCCGTGATGATGGGCATGCCGTGTAGAGAGCTTCCAATTGAGGACTTTGACCGAGGTTGGCGATATGGAACTCGGGAAACTCCGAGTTGAAAAGCCACGTTTTCCACTATCCGGGCACCTTCAATCACGCAGGACATGAGATAGCACTCGTTGTCAATCCACAACGGTAGAATTTCATCTCTTTTGTAATATTTCTAAGTCTGACTCAAAATTACATCATGAATGTGTGAGCTGATCATACACGGCACACTCCTTGATACGGTTCTTAAGTCGCGCTCCCATGATCGCGTGCATTTATGCTTTTGCCGCTCACGCGGCTGTGTATAGAACAAAACCAGCCACTTAAAACTGTTTGTGATAGTAGTCTAGTGGGTAAAGTAACCATGTTCCCAGAGCAAAACGCCTTGGAGACGGCAAACTCATCTTAATCATCTTGTCTGCTTGATGATGCGAAATATCATTTGTCATGTACTTGAATTGCTTACTCTTCAGGATAATAAAAATACAATTGCCATTGATGCCGAAAGTGTGGAGCCAGTCACCTGGAGACGGGATTTACTTCGAATTGTCCCGTGGATAGCACTATGTTGACCGAAACTGATCTCCGAGTTAACAAGGGGCATAGCTTAGGCGAATCTAGATGGAAATCAAGTGATAAATCTCGGAACACAACTAGGCCATCGGAATCGGGAGGAGCACAAGTCCCCCGGAGTCCCTTTGGCCAGAAGATACTTCACCAATCGGGATTGGTCACATTTTACACATGAACGCATGATTTGCAAATAAACTTGAAACACCGTGTCTGTAGTCTTTTCGTTGCCTTCATTGGCTTAGTCTAGTTCTGTGTCAATCCAGTGCGGGTCGTTAGGCCGTATTCGCAACTTTTTGCTGCCGATCGAATTCCTTATCACGACTTCAAACAGTGATGCCACCATAATTCCTCTATTCTACGGTTTTCTGGTATTGCAATTTAGTTGAGATATTCCAGATTTGGGGTTTCTCAGTTTAACCGGGTTGGGGATATTCGGTCCGGACGGACTCCGCGCAATCTGCATTTTTATTGCTGTTCCAGCGTTTTCCCATGATGACTCAACCAGATCACGTGAGCCGAATTCGGAGAGCAGTAAAATGTTTAGTGTTAGGCGAATCTCTGAAGGCAATTTAGGAAAATATGGGAATTCACTTATTCAGGATGAAAATATCACTCCATTTGTGGCGAAGATACCTGTATGCGAACACGGATAAAATGTCCGGAGCAGATTGATGTAAAAAATATTTTGTGTTAATGACATATAGCTGTTGCCACGGTGCGATTTTCACTTTGATCTGAAATGGACAGAACAATATCACCTGTGGCTGAATTCACTGGAACAGTAGTTAGGGAAAAGTTCCGTTTGCGATAGTTACACACAATGCTACCCATTTCACCAAATCGCTCTGAGAACTTTGACTGAATTGTCGTGGCTGGGAGCCTGTATACACTCACTGCTCCTGGTCATCTACGGTCCAGTGACTTTACGCAATAGTGTTTGTTGGTCTAACTGAGACAGCAGTTTGATAAACACATCAATGAGATCTGTGCATGTTTCCCTCTTAGATCATTCGTCTGTATTCGATTCTATCCCACGGTCTTTCATACTACAAAAAGTGGAAAAATTTGATTGTCCCAGAACCCATTTACCAGGATTGTTGCTACTAAAACCCGGAACACCCAGCTGGGACCGATGAAAAACAACTGGGGATTGCTTCCGGGTTCTGTTTTTATCCCACGTATCTTGTCGACATACATCAGTGACTTAATGAATCATTTATGCTTGCGCGTCAAGTTATCCTCCGACAAGAGGTATTTGGAAGTGAAAAGCTTCAAAGTTTCTCCAGCTACTTCTCTCTCTATTTACGATCGTTCTGTGCAAGTTGATCTAAATATTGAAACCTCTAAATGTTTCAAACATTTGTTCTTTCCCGCCCGGTCATCTTGTCAACGTGACTTGTCATTCACCAAAGCAAAACACAACACGGTTGTCCATGCGAAGTTGGCCGTCAATTCAAACCAGACGTCTTCGTTACTAAAAGGTGAAACAGACTACCACTAGTACCACTACTGCTGATGTTAGTATTGCTACTGCTATTAGTATTATTAATAACAAGCTACCACCGCTAATCCTACCAATACTACATCCGAATAATATTTGTAATTCATGTACCAGTCGTCCCGGTTACCATTCCTACGGTCATCGAGTGTTTGTAAGGGATGGCCAGTAATTGTGGTACATTTCTATGCTGGTCGGCATCAGTAAACCGAGATGGCGACACACCAGGATACACTTTTTCCTCTAACTTTCAATCGTCAAAAAGAGGATATAGAAAGTTTAATCCGAATGTTTACTGCCAAGTCAGAAACTGTGGGAGACATAGTCCACATTGCCTAAACCGATCAGAGTTCAGCTTGTGACTGCTCAATAGTTGTGAAGTTCACTCAGTTATCACAATGAATGAACTCAAATGTAGGACGTGAACTAGTACAAAACGTTTTTTTTCTGATCGAAGTTCCTAATGGCATTTTTCATGACCATTTTAATCATACAGGAATGTGATTGATTAATTGTCTAAGTAACTGTAAATCCTGCTTTTTACCGTTGCTCGTGGACAGTTGCGATTGGACTTGTGCAAGGGCAGTCAATGGTAGAATTTAGCCGGTACTGGAGAACTCCTGTTGCTAGGTCAAACAATTTTCTTTTCGGCAACGGGGTAAGTGCTGGCGAAGCAAGAGTTAAGCGTCGCACAAGTTATCAACTAATCGAAGTCTCTGATGTACAGCACTACAAACTGGGTCGGTGTTGAGCTGAGCAGTGGAGAAGTCGATTAAAGTGGGAATTATCCGCGACTAGCCTGGTGGTTTTGATGTTCGACTAACAATTGTCTGCCTAGGGCTTGCGTCTCAGTTCAGGTGATGATTCTTAACAAGAGTTTAATAGCTATAAACTATAACCCTGCGCTGAGATGCGAAACTATAGTAAATCGCCTCATCTGTGCACAACCTCAGTGCGAACTCATCTTCCTGACGTAACAATCACTCTTGCTTTATCGCTTTTCATCCAGAGACAGCAGAAATTGACGGGAATAAGAATTCCTACCTCCGTGCCACCTTGATTTCATCGAATGCATGGTAGAGATATTGCGGGCCTCATGAATCGGAATTATAATTACGTCGATCTTGTTGCGTCTCACAGAATGGCCACTAAAGAAGTTCAAACTTCGTTCGATTTTTTGGAAAAGCGGACCTCATGAACAATCCATTTTCAGGCGAAAGTTTTAAATTTCTGAAACATGAACTTTCCTTCAGATTTAGCCGGTTATTAGGAGATTGAAGTGGTGGGTGTTGGACGCTAGGATTACGGGTTCGACTAGTCAGTTCGTTAAATATCGATGGTTCAGTTCCTCGTTTTGAAATGCCACGCATTCTGTCATTATAAATGAAAGATGGTAAAACAATGTTGTTGCTACTGCCCATTGTAACGATAATGATCACAAATATTTTAATCAGTCAAAAACGAAGGTATTGTTTTCTGTATCAGCACTCATTTACCCTATATTCATTGAAACAATATTAATTCCATTTTGTATGAGAGTATTTCCATTGTTAATTGGTTGATCAACATCTGAGAGACTAGTATTCTCTATGACTTACAACATTTGATTAACCAAGGCAAATGGGACTTCCGAATTCACGGAACTGCGGTGTAGAAACAGAAAGTGTGCGAACTGGTTTCACAATTTAGTAGTAGATCCTGTGTAAATCGATGAAATCATTGGTTCAAATTGTCCAATCCTAATCGACGAAAGAGTCGAATGATCACGTGCTCTGATGGCTATCGATCAATGCCGCCAAATTTTAAATAATCATTTGACGGTGCGCAACAGTACATGACGTCTTCATTGGAAAAAACTTGGATAAAACGGCCACAGACAAAGGGTATTTTGGCCACATAATCAATGCATATTTCGATGTTGCAACAGACAGGTAGAACATAAGGATTCTCAATGGAGAATTATTTCACCATTTTATTTTGAATACAAATTGGAAATACCCGACAAGGACTTAGGCATTTAATGAACGATTTGTAGAGGGAATAAACCAGAAGGATGTAGTTCACTCTTCCCTTGAGAAAAGGAATGAAAATGTCCAAATGATTTGTGTATGGATGATTATTGTGAAACGAAATTTGGTCAGCGAAATCTGAGAACCCGTGGTTTTTAGATTTCGATGAAGTTAGTATGTCCACGGCAGCATTATCACAAGTGGGTTTCTATGCTCTGAACTGCTCGTGGTGAGTGAGATAGATTTCATTTTTGATCTGTAAGACAATAACGATCATGTTGCGTGGTTTCCAGGTTGTGTCAGTCCGTATGCTTTGCATGCGGAATAAACAGACATGCGACGCCCATATTGCTTTCAGACGTTTAGTTCAAAAAATGACAGAAACGAAACATGTTAGATAACCCAGTGTGATAGGGATTTGTCACACTAGGCCATTCGATACAGAGTGTGCCATTATCCGTGCGAGAGTTAATTGGCTCAGACAACAGCGTAAAAATTGCCGAATACAGTGAATTGGATGCGGAAGAAAATGTCAGGTAGAAATCATTTAGGTATAGAGAAAAAAATTTAGAGGAATTTAAAATCGTGCAAGATATTGCGAAAAATTCCACAAAAGTTCCAATTCCCCAATGTCTTTTGTCCAAAGGTTTCTGTTGTTACGTGCACAAGGTGGACTGCGAGTTTGTTTGAACCACGTACACGACTAGTCCAGGAACGCCGTATGCCCGATTAGGAAAATGTACTGTTTTCTTGTAAACCTTCACGAATGGTGCATAAATTGGGGACGTACATCAACGACATATTGTATTCTCAAAAAATTCAGTTATTGCAAAGCGTTCGGTGGCATAAGTAATAATTCGGTCGCATCTCTGTACCAAATCATACAGGACTAGCAGATCGATCGGCGACCAAGTAAAACCGATGATCCTCAAAGCTGATCGAACAGCATGAACAAAAGCATCACCGTCAGTCAGAGCTGAAAAATGACAAGTCTGCCCAATGAATCGTTAGCGTTAAAATACCGATAAGTTAAATATTGAAGCCGGTGATCCAAAACGAGATTAACTATTCACAAGAACGATGAACTATGCAATGCGTGGAAGTGAGTAATCGGATTTGGCCAGTTACTAAACGAGAGGAAAGAAATTCCGGGAAATCAACAGAAATTAGGAGGCAGAGAAACACTGGCTGTGTGTGATTCCAAGATCACAGTCCTCACGTGCTACTTATAGTGTTTTGAGCTGTGAGGTCCTTCACTGACCATTAGTACCAGATATGGGTTGCCGTCAGTCGACAAAATGTATTCAATCAAAGGAAGTGTAAGGGTTTCATGCTCGAATGCACTTACTTAACAGGTGTGGCTATAAAGGCCGTTGAAAATGGTCAACGATGATTTCGACGTTACTGAATACGCACTTGGCCTATTCATTCACCGAATAATGAAATCCTGCCATCAAGCAAACTTTTGGTGTTCCCATTCAAATTTTGTGGTCGTAGATAAGCGAATCAGAGATGGAATAATAAATTAACAGATATTCCAGATATCATATGGTCATTCTGAGTTTAAAAATACTAAAATTTCAACTTGTGCCCGTGGAGAATTTCGGGGAGAAAATTGAGGCGACTTGTGTATTTGTAATTATTTTATACTATAATTCATGCGTGATTTTAAATGATGTTCAAACTTGTCGAAGTAATTACTCAAGTACTAAGGTGAAAACACGTCTCTAATTGCCAAATTTATTGAGTAGCTAAAAGAGACAACGGCCTAACAGAAAAAAAACACCCTTCTCTTCTGGCTTGTTTATTTGCATGCTAACCCCAGGACTACGCAGCCTCACGCTCTCACGCACACCAACACACATACACACACAAACTTGGCAAGTGAAAAACGCAGTCCCATTTCTCTTGTAACCACAGCCTTAGGAATTCAGAACTTGCGGGAACATTCCTACGAATACATGCATACACTCGAGGACTCTAATCAAACTACCTCGCATCCACTATATTCGTGACTCTATAATCTGTTCAGTTCCAGTTATCTATTTTCATACACTTATCTCTCTTTCAACCATTTGATCTTCATGTGAGACTATTATGGTTGTTATAACAACCACAAACAGCCTGTAATACAAAGCCATTTCCCTTTCGGTGTCTTGTTTTGGCTGAGAAAACTAAAGATAGCATTTGAAACAGACCTCAATTTGAGCCTCGGTTCTATTGCAAAACAGTTGATTCAAGCAATGGCAATGTAAATTTTGTTTAATCGTAAACCGATTTTTTATAAATATATGTTTCATTGAATTCCGTGTTTACAACAGCTAGCATATCTTTACCGAGAACCTTATCTTTTAGCAATTAGTTTAAAATAATTAATGATGGTTTAAAACGTCTGATATTTAAGCCTTACTTTACATTATTCCGCGATTTTGTCCATCAATATGTACCTATCAATGATACTACGTGATGATGGTCAAATGAAAAATCCTGTCAGACGGCATTTCGCTATTAGAACATCAATCAGACGAGATATCGCCCACCAAAGGAATCATTCGGAGCTTGTTTTTAAAAAACCCTTTCAGCCTTTCGAAAAATATCCTCCGTGAACAGTTACCATGTATTCAGGGAGGGGAGGCAAAAGAATTAATAAATGATCGATCAGAAGCAGCGCCAATGCTTCACGGTCCCACGAGAGACGTAAATGTAACCGGTATTTGAGTTGTCCCTCTTTGAGTGTCACTTATAAAAGCCAATAATCAGTTACCACAAAATCGCTACTCGTTCCTGATGCTACACCAATTCTGTTTCGTTTTGTTTTGCCAGTTTGTCTCATTTTGGAGTGTCGCGGGAAACTTGGTTCCGAATTGCTTGAGCAACTATGAAACATCCTCTTCAACCGGTCCGAGTAAACGGCCTTCGTTGCATTTTCGGCGCGCGTTCTCAAATCAAACACTTATCATCAAAAGGGTTTAACGCGATTCAAACAGAGAAGGGAAAAGCGTTGAGTGGTTAGAACGATAAATCAAAGTATTCGAAGAATACTGCTCAACCGTATGGAAGTTGCCTTGTTAAGAAATATTTCATGTAAAGTTTGCGCAAATCCACGTACGCGTCTTGCACCAAATAAAGAAAAACGGCGAGCCAGAAGGAGAAAAGTCGAACAGACGATGTTCAGAGTCTGCCACAAGGGTTAGTACTTTCATTCTTCTTCTGCATGTTATCGACCAATCATCGAGAAGCATGAGTCCTTTGTGGACTGGATGCGACCCGATTGCCTAAACCGAGGTAGAGGGTTGAAGTAAGGCACTCCACTACGAGCTCTGGCCAAGCGATCCAGATCCCATGGCAGCAGGACGATCTTAGGGTCACGTAATCCACCGCTGACTGATTGCTCGAATCAGACTAACTTTGGGTAAGGTCAGGCATCCTGCTTGGCTAGTGAAACTCTTTGTCACAAATGTTCTTGGAGAGTGTCGACCATTCGTCCTTGTCCTTGCATATTTGTGGGAATCCCTTCGCCCCAAGAAAGCAGTACGTAGCATTGAAAGGACCGATTAAAAATCGTTCCAGGTAGACACCGTGTGAAATACTGCTCGTGAAGGTTTATTGTTCTTTTAAGAAGGGGCCACTTCGTCGTGTTGTCGAGTGAAAAACTTTGCGCAAGATAGCAAATGGGTTTAAAAATCCTTTGGAAATAAGTGAGACGAATATAAATCCTAGTTAAAAGCATCCAGTTGGTTCCTTCAAGTTCTCAAATGTTTCCGTTAGACAAAGGGACTCGATTTCATGCGAAATTAAAAATCGACTTATATAGTAGTGTGCATGAGCTAGCTCAGGTCGTCAAATAGGGACTGAATTGGAGAAAGCCGATCTGTCAGCAAAGCGTTCCTTTCAGTGGATTATAGGGGATAGGAGTTCTATGGGTAGCCATTACTTCAGCTAATCAGGCAAGTAATAGGAGTCTGGTTCGGAACGCTTCAAAATAATGCGAAAATCTAAATCCTTTGGTTTCTATTTTAATGCGCTGTTCGGTATCACTAGAAATTAGTCGATCAGGGTTAAACCATCAATTAAAGCCAGGCTATTTCTGGCTTGACAACAGCTTTAAGATTATACAGTATCGGGTGCTCTATTAAGTAATCGCCTTGAGGGGTCGTGTTCGTGACAGCTCTTTTTTATGTACCATCAGCTGCTCGAATCAAAATTTGAGCCAACCCGTCGGCTGGATCTGTCTTTCATGCGTAATGTGAAGCGCACAGGGGATGTAGTATTACTGAATAATCAGGCACTCCATTAGAATGTTTACCAATGCCGCGGTTATGAAAAATGTCGCTTAGAACCCTCTAATCGCGTATGTCCTCGTAGAAAATTTGTGGCGTAGACGATTCGGATGAACAAAAAGGAATGCTGCGCTTAGGTCACTGAATACCAAACAGATCTTTTCTGGCGCAATAGCACTTTATATGATACGCGAATTCCCCATATAGCTCTGACGATCGTCTTGAGAGCACACGTAGGACGTGTAGTTGCATATCGGACGGTATAACTGCAGTTCCAATTAATCTGTTTCAAGTCGGCCAGAAGACGAACCAGCGGTTGAGCAAGCGATCAGCAAAATACATGCCCGTTATCAGTTCACAGTGGCCAGTTAGCGACATATGACCGGTGAATAAGTGCGTGCACTCATTCTCCCTACTCCATCCATGGGCTGCTGAGATGAATTTACGAGGCAAATCACGCCACTAGCACCACCAACCGGTGCGAGGTAAGGTTAAACAAAAAATTAAATGCCAACATTCCGTTACTGTCCTTGGTCCAAAGATATTCGGCCGATGATGTCTCCCTCTGATTAACTTATGTATATACATGAGGTAAGTGAGACCTGGATGAGTGAACACAATTTGGACGGAAGCAGACGAACAGTTTTGTGGTTACTGCTGCTCGTCACGTATGCGTACTCGGTACTCTGCTGCTCAAACATTCTTGTACGTGCACGCTTCCAGTTGGTTTGCCTCATCGGAATCCAGTTAGTGGCGTGAACAGTGTGCATGGAATGCCTCCTTCGAAGGCTGCACGGAGACACCACAGTTGTGATTCACTGGTAAATCTTTACAAGTCGGGCTTAGGCAACCTTAGAGGAGGTGGAAGAAAATGCATTCTTGACGCCACTAACTCGATTCTGGTGATATATATATATATATATATATGTATATAATTTGTACCTTCAGGACTGTGCATGCAAGCTCGAGGTCGAAGAAACCACAGAAGAACCACAACTGTGAATCGTTGATGATTCTGCATCAGTTGGGCTGAGCCAACCTTAGGAAGAAGAGTAGAATGCCGCCAGAATATATATGTGTGATATGTAGAAATAGTAGGTAGTATCTGTACGGGTAAATAAAATTTTGCCTGGGAGCACACAACGGGAGACAATAACCGTGAAACCCGTCGAGTGCTCCCGGGCAAATTTTTCTCACTCATCCTGATACTACTCACAATTTCTATATATATATATATATATATATATATATATATATATATATATATATATACGTGCTTCATTATTAAGTTCTGACATCACTCACAATTGATGGGATTTTCTTTCTGGAGCCGGATTTATTTCGGTGTTTGCTGGTGATTCATGCTTGCAGACCATTACAATCGATCACAATTGGTTCCGTACAAAGTGTTCCACGTTTACCCGTTGCTAGTCCATTCGTAGGTAGACAATTTTAAACTGAGATGCCTGATTTCGATTACGATTGTGCAGGAACCGGTCTTGGTAAGCTGAATTGCCGTTTAGCAGCCCATCAATGTCCGCTCATTTCATTTCAATCCTGCTAAAAATCCTATCATTTGGTGTTGGCGCGTTTTGTATTGCATCATTTCAACGGCTAATTTGGAAACGAATGAGTGTTTTCGCGCTAAGATATTCCTAATAAACAGTTCAAGTTAGTACGGTTTTTCCAATCGTTAAACAACTATCAATTATTAATCAAAGTAGTACAATTTTAGTAGATAAACTGCTAGATAGAACCGAGTGGATAGCTAGATAAAAAGATAGATGCATAGGTAGGTAGATAGGTAGGTAGGTAAGTAGATAGGTGAGTAGGTAGACAGAAGTATGTGAGTAGATAGCAACGAGTGGTTGTATAAATAACTGGATAGATATTTTGGCAATTATAGTGTGTTCACAACGACTGATTCTGAACCATTGAGAATGCGCTGTCAGAGTCGGGATGCAGAAGTATTTACTCCGGAGTGTTGTTCACACCGGTCAACACAATCGACGTCGGTCAGGCATATAGTGAGCTATCGCAATACCAACAATTCAGTTGACAACTGTTCTTGGGATGAACGCTCAATTTTCACCGCGATTATGCTATCCTTTTTCTCCGTTGATTGGAACCAGCATGTTATGATCATCTAAATCTTTCTTACGGTCTTAACCGTTTTGCTTTGTTTCTCGTGGCACTGCGACCCCCCCACCCCAAAGAAAACAATTGATACTGTTTACCTGACCAGTGTATCTCGGTACACGAAGGAAAACCGGGAGCTAGCTGGTCGATCTGTGCGGTAAATCATCCCAGTGGATTCGCTCACATTGATGCTTTCGGTTTGGGAGTCTAATTGGGTCTAGAAACCGCACCTTCTAGAAGATTTTCTAAATGGTTCTTCTTACAGTGTCAACATCCGAGTTGCCATTGAAAGTCGTGGAAATAGCACGAAGGTTTCGTTTTTGTTAGGAACCATCAACAGTGCCTATCCACAGCGCTCGAATTTGGACGTGATCCCGGAACGAACAGCTGTCAATCGAACGCCTTAGCCATTACTCTAGCCGGGGTAGTTCTAAACGGTTTATTGAATATCATCATTACATGATATAGGGGCGAAAATCCGTCGTAGGTTTTCGCAGAACCTGGGACGGTTTTGACTGGATCAACTACGATTTCACCCAAAATAAACTCCCATTTTTTGGTTAAACATAGGAACTAGTGTCATGAGGTGCTTTTTACAAGATAAATTTCCGAGGAGGAAATAAAAATAGATAGTTCAGTCTGTTAGATACTACTTGCATTGAAAACTCGGGTTTCACCGGATTCGTGTCCAGTTAAAAACACCTGGTCTAGTCTCATTGATAACAAAATTTTCTAGATTAAACTTGACGGGGAATTCTAAAAATTTTTGATCTGTACTCTTAGTTATTTGTTGGCTTTTCAATTCCCATTCTTGTGATATTCACAGTCGAATAATGTGAATTTCACCCTTGTTCAATGGAATATAAAACAAACCTGCGAGTTGGTTTTCTCATCAGATCAATTTTTCCCTCAATTTGAGCCTTGTCGCGGTCAGATTAAGTATGGAATAGTTTTGACTCCAACTCCGTATGAGGTGAAGCGACTGATTTGAACGCAGTCAAAAGTGGTTCCGGGCACGTGACTATTCGTTTCGCCAAATTTCATACCACACTGACGGTGCTGTGTTCAGGTGAAAAAAAGTAGTTTGCCCTTAGCCAAACTGTAGTTGACACGGTCAACCTATTGATGGTTGTATGCGCATTGAACGTAGTCCCAAATTGTGCTCAACTCGTTACCTGGCCAAGTCAGAAGTCGGTAATCTACGTGATGTGTTCAGAATTGTCCGGGCATTTGTCACATTGAGTAAATGATTGTTCAAACTGCAAACGAAAACGAGTTAACAGTTTGTATCGAACTTCACCTGCACCAGTTAACACGGGAAACATCATGATTCGTGATCGTAAAGGTTGCGTAGATGACTCCACCATCACTGCCGGTTACCTTTCTGTTCACGTGAGATATTGTTTCACTGAAATCAAAAGGCAGATAGCTGAACGATCCATTTGAGAGCCAGAATGTGTAACAATTTGGTCGGAAATTAAGTACTTTTTGCTATTAGGCAATCGTAACTCATGTATTATCGTATTACTCATAAACACCTTGATTACTCAAATACGCACCGGCACGTCATTGTTCTACACAATGTTTATTTCCTGACAAATGGAAACCGTTCGTTTGTGGAATCTTTTCCCCTTATCCGCAATCTTCCGAGACAATTCTCTTTCTAACGGTCCAGTCACCGCGCAGTTTACTTTTCTTTTCAATTTTAGGCCAAATCACCAATTAAAACAAAATGATAGCAGTGTGTCTTTTCAAAACATTTACGAATCCCCCCCATCTATGTGTGGCTCTGGGACCAAGTTCGAACACTAGTAACATCCTCGAGTGCTCAGCCATAGCAGATGGTCCAAAGGTCCAGCCCATAGCCATCATTTTGCTTCCCGGCACAAATGTGTGAAGAGAAACGATCGGTCAGTAGTGTGTCGTGTCAACCCATTTTGGTTGTATTTTCGCTGTGACACACGACAGTCTTCGCGCGATTCCAACAAATGCATGAAAGACGTTGTTGGTTCCTTTTTTGTCTTCGAATCGCCTCGATGCAGTCCTTGCTTGGCTTCCACGTGCGTTGCTGAGCTGTTCGTCTGCTTTACGGCCAGCCTTGGATTCGCCTCCTCTTCTACGTAGGCCAAAGCCGATTTTCTGACTGGTTTTTATCGTGCTTGCTAGCAAATTGTTTTTGTTCCTCAAACGTTGCTCTTTTGTCTTACCTTTCTACGTTTTTTTATTCAACCCAACTCGTGTTACTTTCTTCTAGACAGAACCGCACTGACGTGCTCTGTAAATCAATGCGACGTCATTCGGGATGTAACAAACCTTTGTGAAGTCAACTATGAGTCGAACTACCTCCCATTCCGGTTCAGGTGTGTACTGGTCCATGGATGTACGCTGACCACAGTACATTTCTGTGAATTTCATTGTAAAGCCAGTCATTAACTCCGTGTCTCTGCCGGCTCCCACGATTAGTACCAAATGACAGCGGAACATTTCTGTTCAAGATTACAGGGTTATTAAAACTGCACAAATTTCCCTGTCGGATCAGTAAACGCGTACTATTCGGTGCAAAGAAAATCCTCACTGGAAACCACACATCGTGGTTTCCAGTTATTCGTACTCATGCCAATGTCTAATATTTAGTATGGTTGGAAATAGCTCAAGGGGATTGTCGGTTTGTATTCACACCAGTTCACAACTCAAACGAAGGTGTGTGCGCGTGCTTGCATGTGTGTGTGTGTATATGTGTGTGTTTGTGTATGTCTGATTGATTAATTTGTCAAACGATCATGTTGTAAATCGCTTGTCAGACGATGGCAAGTGGACCAAGCAGGTCTGAAAATTTGAACAAATGATATCTGAATGTAAAGAAAATAACTGAAAATAGCTTGTTCAATTTTCTGTGGGATTTTTCAGATATTTCATCCTCCATTTGTTCTACCCTAGTTGACCGGCAGATTGTCTCCTAATTCCTTTGGATTCTGTCTTGTATATATTGCTCTACCTATGATTACATCATTCCGCAACACTGCCCCACGATGACATGCAAGATTTCCACATTACTACCAATGAAAAAAGGTTCTAAGAAATTTTTCGGCAAAATTCTCGTTCGCTTTACGTTGTTTACATCGCTCCACTTGCACTCCACTTTCGGATTCATTTTCACCTCACCTTTTGCTCCCCTTCGTCACTGCGGCCCGCCGTCGCCCAACAGTGACCAGTGCCGCATGTTCGATGAGTCTTTTGGTTCCTGTTCCGGATAGCAGGAGAACAGTTAGTTAGACACGTTGTGAGATTCCCGTGAATTGAACCAATATTGTACGTGTACTAATTTTGGGCTCAATTCAATCGAGGCCGGTGCATTTGTCCCCTTTGAGACGGGGACAAGAAGCCGCCAAATCAAAAAAGCTCCTAAACCCAATGCAATTTGGTCAGATAAAAAGTCGCTTTTGAAAAGGAAATTCTTTCATTAAAGCTAATTGTAACGGTGTGAGAATGGAGTCGACGAAAACATGTGTTTGCCCGCAATTCTCTTAACCGGCAATGACTTCTAAAACCAACTTTCGGCATATACGCATGTATGTGCGTATGTTTGCATATATACATATATATATATATGCTTATGTGTGTGCGTGCATATGTGTGCAGATCACGAAACGGGCACTATGTATGTACGGATGGGTGAATTTGCGTTCATTCGTGAACAAACAAGCTATCAGGAATATAGTTGAAACAATGTGATTGGGCGATATTTGCTCATATGCTCATTCTTTCGACAAGGCCTTCTATTCCGTAAGTGACAATACAAAGGTTGGCCCGAAATGACAACTACTCGTAGGTTTTCATGTTTTTTTTAAATTAGAAACTTACCACATGACAAATACGATATTGATAATAAATGTTTTAGCCAATGATAATTACTCTAAATGGTATGAAGCTAATTTTGTATGATTTTCTGCCTGGATTTTTTCGCCCAATAAGATACTTACCAAACAATACCGAGGTTGCCATGGTTAACTGAGTAATTTTGATGATATGTAGACAAATTATTTCATCCACTCACCTGACTTATTGGTCAAACTGAGAGCTAAATAACAAAGTTGGAATTTACAGGACATTCGCATATGATAATGATGCGGATGATAATGATGATGATGATGATGATGACACTAGCTCAGTGACCAGTGAATTCCAGCCAGCCAATCACTTTTTCGGGTACGATTCCCAGTTCACCTGATTGGTTCGTTTTCTGTACGAGACGTTTTGAACAAGTTCAATGTATCACGGCACGATTTTCGACATTTAGTTGCAACAATTGGTCACGGCCAACACACGCAAAATGACCACTCGTCGACTGAGTATGACACCAGGCGAGGCGTTAACAACAGAAGGACCTGAGGGTCGCCGTTTGCGTGTGGCAAATTCGGACAATTTCTTACGAAAATTTTTCGATCCCCAAGCGATGCACTTTCGTACTCTGACCGCGTGTCAGTTCGTCGATGTTTGGAATCACTTTGATCGGGATGGTAAGTCACAAATGGCAAGTGTGAACATAGTCACTTTCTTTTCCGAGTGACATATTCGTTCTCCCGGGCAATTCACGGTTCACATTATGAACTGAATTTTGTAATGTTTTATATCCTAGCACTAGGTACGATCTAATAAGCGAGTTGAACTGAGGGAAATCTCAAACAGAGGGGTGAGACAGAACGCCCATTGGTGAGTTCACTGTGAACAGGTTTAATGCCTGGGAAAATTACTGGTGACCTAAACAAAAATTAGCCGAGAACACAATCTGTTGAGTCGACTGATAAACACTTGCCAGGACTATTCCAAACTACCACCAAGCTCGATTAATGGGACTAGTAAGCGTGGCAAGTTGCCAACACAATACTGCACGTGAAATCCCCTTGTCAGATGGATATCAGGACAAATACTTGAATAGTATTCATTCATCGCCCAGTTGACCATTATGAAACCATGAAAGCTCTCAATAGTAGCCAGAACTAGCTCTCCACAGGGAGGCGTAACTCCCGTCAACAAAAGTTGTGCGAGGGTGACTGACGAAGACTAAGAATAAATTGAAAACGTTCAGCTGGATTCAATTTTATACCCCAAACGGGAGGAGAAACGTTGTTCAAGACAAGCTCTCACCGAATTCCATCACATTCGGGGATCAGAACATGGCCTTGGGAAAAGGGGAAAGAATTTGTGAGTATACTTCAATCTTTCGGCTCGAGAAGAAAAAGGGAACATCACTACCCGGGGTGAAATACGGAAAGAAGAGTATGCCAAAATTGTTCCCAAGTTGCTAGGAACCATTTTGTCTTGGCTCAGTATACTAAGCTGCACTGGGGGTAAGCCAACACTTTCTGAGCTGAGGCGAGTTGTGTTAGAGTGGCAAACCAACAAGAGAAGATTGATCGAAGAACCGGTTGCCAGCCGATCGAGCACAGCCGTTTGGGGGAATACGGTGACACCGCGGGCCAAGCAGGCTCTGGCAATAAAAGTAGCTATTTTGGGTATATACGGAAACCGGACTTTGTAGTAAGTTGGGAAATCATGCGGCGAAACTCATGCACTGTCATTCACAAATTGGAGCCTTTGAGAATCCAATTGGTTTCATACAATAATTCACCATGTGATATCATTGCTGAACTCACCATAAAGAAACCATGGAAGCATTGTACAGCTGTTTCATCCTTGTTAGAAATCATCTGTTAACAACTAAATGCCACAGATCACGAATAGAACATGTGAACCGAGACTTAGTGAATGAAATACCGCAGACCAATTGGACATAATGGAAGGCAGTGGGGTTGGGAATTGCTGCAAAGCAACCGTATGAAGGAGGGATGACGATTTAGATTTCGAAGAGGCTGATAGGATCGCATACAGCTCGGGAAAGGTGTTTAACGATTTCACAAACACACTGAGCCATGAAGGCGGACGTTTGTTGATGAAAAACGTGTACAAGTGCAAGACCAGACTGTTTCGTACAGAATTTGATGTTTGTTTGTGTGATACTTCGACCGCCCTTGGTTGGTTTGTACAATTTCCCGGGTAGACGATGTAGCCGTACGTTTTTCCTTTGTCTTAATCATACACGAAAGTTTTCTGACTTCTGAACTTTGGTGCGAATAGTGCACAAGGTCGTTTGTTTTTCTTGAGAGCTTTGAACTTTGGTGTGGAATATCTACCGCCAGCAGAACTTGCTGAAACTGACGTATGTAGCTTCAATAAATGGACCTGTAACCAAGACGAGTGAAGGCAAATCCGATAACTAAATTGAGAATGGTCAAAGTATGAGAAACACGGTTAAGAAGATGAAATTTCGCCTGATGCGAGGAAACGAACAGTTTATGGGATGCATGACCATGCATTTTAGATCTTCAGAGAAGCAGTCACAGGTTGCCCGGGGAAAGAAAGACTTTTCCGATTCAAAAGACACAGATCAAGGTGATTGGCAATGATTTCTTCTAGTCTTGAGTTGCCTATTCCGGCACAGGTAACCATATCAGTTGTTTTAAACCATAACATATGAACAAGTATGACCGTGTTTAAATTCATCAACAGTCTTAGGCATCTTTTCGTAATCGATAATCGCGATGCTGAACTGTCCCGGTAAGGCGATAGATGCACGTTCGTGTTGACAATGGTTGGCCGAGAAGATCTTGGGAATTTTGGAATGGGAAACCATATAATCCTGTTTGAATATTACTAAAAATCAATAGTCAACATTCCACTCGACATTGAGTTAACGTTATTCAATCTACTGGCTGCGCCTTTCGTGTACTGCAACAACGTAGCTTGATGGGATTACTGGAATGTGTTTATTCGTACCGCATAGATGTCACCGATTCCACATATCTCACGTGCGATTACGGATTCCTGTCCGCTGAAATGCTTGGCAAATGCCAAAATATTTGGAAGAAAAAAAGAACATGATAAATCGACACAGATGGAAACTGTCATGATCAGTATAGATTGTCATTAGTTTGAACCCAACTACGTTAGGTGTCCACACATACACACACACACACACACGCATACACACTAACTCACTTTGTTCGGCGGAGTCATTTGTGTGTCCCAGTGAAGGTATACATGTGGGCCTATCGCAACGCAGAGAATGAAATACTTTGGACGGAGCCCAGTGAGCCCAGCTGATGTGTAATGATAGTGACGAAATGACACACTGGCCCTCTCGGGACCTTTCGTGTCCCATAAATTTTGACCAGTATGCTGTTCCGATATGCGTGACTGTACAGAATTTGATCCAACTCAAAAATGCAAAGAGAAGAATCAATAAAAATGAATAACGACTGGATGTAATTCGTGATCGTTAATCGACGTTTATAACTGACACGTCAAAATTATAATTACTTTATTTGAAACCCGTTCGAGTCAACAGAAACTTTTGTTCTGACCGCAATAATTTACCCTAATGAATGTGATCTCGAGAACGGGCATAGTCAGACAAGCGGTGCGGAAAATTTGAAAAAGGGTAGCAACAATTGGTCCGTTATTAAAAGACAAACCAACTTCCGGTTGGGAGGCAAACCAAAGACTTGGATAATCTACGCAATTAGTTGGATTGTCCAAGCACGTCAAGTGAAAACGGTATCAAGTTTTGAAATTAGTTCCAGTGAAAAGGGAAAAACGGAAATGGTGAAAATTCAAATACGGGGAATGAACCTTTGATTGCATAAAAAACGAAAATATTCCAAGCAAAACCAAGAAAAATAAGAACAATTTTGGGTCCCTATCTGATCATAATTCATTCTAATTTAGATTGGTCAGTTCTATCCGATTCAAACCGGAAATGCGATCGGTGGGAAATGTGGAGAAAACATTGCGTGAAACCGACCCTAAAAACAACAAACAAAATAATCATCCAAGACAAAATGTTAAATATGCCGATGTCTCAACGTTGACACTACCTTAGTCGGTGAGTCTGTTTGCATGTGCGTGTGTGCTGGCGTGTGCGTGCGTGCTGACGTGTGTGTGTGTGTGCTGTGTGTGTGTGTACCGGCGTGTGCGTGTGCTGGCGTGTGCGTTGTGCTGGCGTGTGCGTTGTGCTGGCGCGTGCGTGTGCGGCGTGTGCAAGCGTACGGACGTGTGTGGAGGTATTTACAATAGTTTGGCAATAGTTTGAAATTTAGAAATGATTCGCATTCCATTCTGGAATCTTTGAAACACGCCCCCAATTGTGGTCGGGTCGTTTTTCTTGTTGGTCATCCGGAAATATAGAAATATATTCGGATCGTAAACACATTTTGTGCACTGATAATTTGAACCTAGGTGAACAATTTATTTCCCCAATTTCATGCTTCTTTGCATACATTTACGGGCTAGTAACAGACCGTGTTTGAAATGCACATTGATGTTCCGTTTGGCTACAATCACTCGGAGAACAGACAGTACCAAGTATGAACAGAAGGTTGGATGCACTATTTGAGTTGTAATTTTACTGGTCTCTGCCGGCACGTGGTGAGTTCCGATATGGGAAGAAACTCCATGTAATGCTTTCTTAGATAGGAACGAATGTAATGGTAGAACAACCGAGAGTTTCCAAGTTAGGAAAGTGGAATGTGGCGAAATAATTTGGAAGTAGAACAAAAGGAAGACGAAGAAGTCGAGAGCAAGCCTGGCACGAAGCGAAGAAACAAGTAAAACAGGTGGAAAGGATATTTGGAATCGCCCAATTGAACTTGTCTTTTACGACCAGGCAAACTGAGTGATTCGCGCCGGGTAGTTGTCATTTCGAATTCGATCACACTACAAAATGAATGGCTTGATTGTTTATTTGAAAAACATTCGTTTCACCAATTGATACACGAAGACCTTGAAACCGGGCGTGTTGCAACGAATAGATGCTCACTGTGATCGAAATTTTGGCTGGACGAGATGAACCGTTCTCGCGAACAGTTTGTTACACTGGATGAGATCGCTCGTTCAAATCAGCATCGATCCTGTCCAATGAAATATCTAATTTTCCGCTGGTTATTACTGATGGAGAAAAACTGACCAAGTGATAATGCTGGATAGGGAGTTGACCGTGATGATTTGCCTGGCGAATATTTTTGACGCACGAGAACCCGAATTTCATTTCCCAACCGGGATTTCGGAAATCGTATGAATTTTGTAAATTTATTTTCCCCGTATGCAATCATTCGACTGCATTCGCCGGTTCTTTCATCTCACACACTTCTCAAGCATTTTAATTAACCGTGGAGTAAAATTTATTCCTGAAAAGTAATCCTATTCTCATGTTATCACATGGAGCATTGCTACCGATTGAGCCCAGCAAAAAACCGAGGGGGGTGGATGATGTTGGGAATTTTAAAACAAAAAAAAACGAATCAATAAGTCTACTCGAAACAATGTCACCGAATTCGTCCACCTATGGTCACCTAGCAACGGACAACGGGTGTATGATGAGTTTTTCTAATCCAATGCCTTTTTTGATTACATGAAGCATGAATTGGTTGATCCACCCATATTTTTTGTCATTAAGCCAAAGGCAATACATAGCATATGGCGAATTATGATTTTCAATCATTTGTCAAACTGATTCTCTCCTCGTCCTCTTCGATTCGGTGCTATGGTCAGCGTGGTCACTGGTTTTTCTTTCCAACATACGGTTGCCCGTTTTCGTAATGTAACTATAATCGAAATGCTACTACTAGGCGACGACCTGCATGTTTCGCTTCATTCACGTCGGAGACAAAAGAAATCATTTTTCCGGTATCGATTATAGAGCCATGAATTAGTCAGTAGGGCAGTTAAGATCGCTGGTTTGTTATTGGTTGCGCCTGCATGCCGCATTCTTGGTTTTGCTGCCTCGGCAATTGTGAAAACTACTTTCGATTTGGCCTTAAATGCCTTTTTTATAATCTCGTAGTTTGATTTTTGCCCGGGGAATTTCCAATGTTTTGTGTACTTATCTTCCGCCCGAGTCATTCGCCATTTGTCCGTCATTATATTCGCGGACGTTGACGTTCCGAGATCTATGTATGGTTCAGTGGCTGACGCGCGGAACGACGACAAACTTTGGATCAGAAGTGGATTGCAAAAGGTGACATGACTGTTGGAATCTTCAAAAACCCCGATACGCACCGTTCAGTGGTGTGTTAATTGCAAGATTGGAAGCTAGACACATATGTGACTGAGATTTTTTCTTATCTACAGTGACCTCCTGTTCTCTAGTCTCTTGTTTTTTTTCTGGATCGCTTCATAAGGTGTCATTCGGTAGACATTGATCATTTAGTGTTCATTTCAATCGTCATGGTAGCAGATCCGTACAAGTCACGAAATGAATCGAAAAACGATTCACCATGTGGTGTTCTAGGTCAGCGAATTTCCCCACACAAAACGGCCATGAACCGACAGTCCAACCTGTTGATAAACCATATCAAAAATAACTTCAATTCTCTTACAATTTTTTATCCAATGCACCTGAGGATCTACCTACTGGGCCCTGGTGTCAGTTCCGTTTTTCAACCTCGAGGGCATTGGAAACATGTGATCCTATAGTTGAAATTATTCAACTAAGGTGCCGAGAAAATTCAATCTGCTGGACTGTGCACGTGGACTTTTGTCACGTGAGCCAGACGCATCAGATGGGCCTGTGGGATGAGCACGTGGAGTTCACGCGGGAATACACATGAGTTGAGAATATGCTGTGGTTATTTTGCCCAATACAAGCCCAATGGCCCGTCCGAGGGAACCAGGCCGAGTGAGCACGAAGCCTAGCCAACAGCGACGTAGTCCAGAATTCCAAAATAGTTATAATCAAATGGTGGGCCACGCTGCTTACTGTCCGCTTGTGTCGTCGGGATGGCAACCATTTTTCGTCGACCTAGGAGCAACCACATCAATATAGTTATATATATATTTAGGGGGGATTGTGTAACGCTTCTCGTGCGGCTGTTTTTTACATTTCACCAGAAAAAAATGACCGTGCAGAAATCATGGTGGGGGAGTGAGAGAGCTGAGAAGGGGGACCACGAAATTTTTGTCTTGCAGTCCATAGAACTCGATGTGCACGTCTGTGACAAATAAATGTCTTTGTTTGCAAATTCTGTACCCGGTGCGGATACATGCTGGCTATCGGATATTTTGAAATGTCCATTGTGGGTAACCTGTCAATTAAATCTCATTCATATGCCACAGTTGCTTGGACAACTCATGTGACTGAAGCTTGGCCACTATGAGCCTTCTACTCCGCTTACCGGTTATTGATAAGAGTGCCATGTCTCTGAAGTCTTCTCATGTGCGTGGGTGCGTGTGTGTGTGTATGCACCTCGTTCATTGCTTCTATGCGCCAGTTTGATGTAAAAAAAGCCAGGCTACTTTCATTTTGGGCTTTCCAGGAAATAGACCGTTGTATCTCCTAAGTGTGCTTGCAGACAAGCGAGACCGTGCTGGCTTCGACATCCTGGTACGTTTCCACTGCACATAGGTCGATTGAGAAAACACTCGGGTGTTCTCTGACCAGATCCACTGAAGAAAACAGTTGCTGGCTAGGCCTTTGCTGCTCGACTTTCGTTTGTCCTAGATAAAAAGAAACTAATTATTTCAATTAGGTGCATTAAATTATCACGGACCCGCAGTTCAAATCTAATTTGTTTAGTCAGTTGTGGCCATCCAGCGGCTATGGTAACGGTCAAAGTTGACCTTTTATCTGATGGGTTAATCGGAAACTGGGTTAAATGAAAATAATCACAGATTTTAAATGAGTTCCCGTTAAGTGGATGAATTAAGAATGCGAAGGTCGAATAGAATTATGCAGTTTGTTAGAAAAAATATCGCGACAATGAGTATGATTACATGTTCCGTTTAAGTAAACATTTTAGGCGGGAGACAGTATAAAATGGATCGCATTAGAACCTAGACGGTCAATTCACCACTATAAACAGCACTGTGCAGCACATTTACTGTTAAACGGGCTCGTCGGATATGTATATTTCACCTCCCATTACCACAAGCTGAGATTCAAATTCAGACCAAACGGATGTGAGTCTCACCAAAGTTAGCCACCGTAGGAGTCGAATGCTGGGTCAGCGATCAGCTTTATCTATGGAAAAGAACTCCCCAAGGTCGATTTGAAGAGTAGAAGTAGGTAAAATAAGATTAACGGGAACTAGATTTGAGCTTTTTGTCCAGTGTTTTGTGTTTTCCGGAAGAAAAATGGATCTGTTCTGTTAGCGCTTCCTTTTAGAAAGAACGCAAAAGGACGTGTAAAAACCTGATTTTACAGAATGATTTTTATGAAGAAGAACTGAATAACTACCGGCCCATCTGCATCAGTAAATCTTTTACTCCATTTAAGTAGATCATTGGTGGGTGACACTTTCATTAATTAAAGTTAAAATTTTCTGGGACCCAGACACTCAGCAGCAACCAAACTTCACAAATATATAGCTTGTTATAAATATTAGACAAGGGATAACTGAGACGGCTTCAAGTTACCATGGCGTGTACCCAATATAGTACCTGTATTGTATTGTATTGTACAGACTTTTGCGTACAATAAATTATGTCGCATTTCAGTCAAAAGACATGAGGATAAAAAAATAAAACTAGGGGAAAAAATCTACACTCATCAACTTGTAGAATGCGGAAAATAACTGATCGAGGAATAATCAGAGCACATTATGGTAGGGTTCTCAGGAAGTCGGCTAAAACTCGGTCACATTTTGTCAGAATGCGCGCTTAGCATGGGACGGTGGAGTTCCTATAGATATTCATTCTAGAGGGTATGGAACGAGAAACGGATCGTGAAGAAGTATGAGAGCGGCACCTTGGACGATCGTTGTGCAGAGGATGCGTGGGATCTGAATGAATTTTGTAGGCAAATTTCTCACATGCTGATGAGTGTTGATCACATAGATTTAGGGACGATTCAGTCAGTGGTACGAAGGACATCCGGCTAGTATTTGCTAGTCCCCGATGAAGAATTCTAAAGTCTTTCTTAAGTAAACCTGAAAAAATGACGGGAGAACAGTAAAGAAGGGTTGGAAAAACAGCGGTGTACAAAGCGGGAGATGGTGCTTTGCTTCACCCTGTAGCGCCGAAGCTTCCTGGTTTGAAATGACAACCGCCGGAGATTCTCCACACATGCAGAAATGTGAGAAGTCCACTTCAGATTTTTACCCCTAGATATCTCACAGAGTCAACCCTGGTAAGAGTTTCGAGTTGATGGAAGACGTATCGAATCGGTAGGCCGACCGAGCGAGAGAGAACAGATACTCGAAACATTTAGATGTGTTGAGATTTAAACCAGCTTGTGCAGAGAAATCAAAGATAAAAGATTGATTTTTGGAAACACTTTGAAAATCAGCGGTGTTCGAAACGGCTTAAGAGAGGGTAACATCATCAGCATACTTAAACAAATGACAAGAGGAGCTGGTAGATAAGTTGTTGATGTAAGTAGAGAAAAGAAATGGTGAAAGAACAGCACCCTGAAGCATGCATGCTTTGTTAACCAACGGTTTTGAAGTTTTACCGTCCATTCGTGTGCACTGGTTT
>LUCM01009495.1:100393-111486 GCA_008360955.1 Fasciolopsis buskii
TGAGTAGTATGTGATTCGCGGGTGCCGTACACTGTAGACCACGCGTCAAGAATCATATCGACGTCACGCTAGATGCCGCACCAAGAGCTTCTCAATAGCATCTTCGTTTATACGTAGTTTTGGAAACTTTGGTTCAGCATGGTCGCGTATGGATGAACATCGGTTGCTACCATTATTCGTACTCTATAATTTGTGTTCCCTAAGGAATGGAGGAAGCATGGTTGAAGGTCAACAGATTGACGTGGAACGTGGGATGAGAAATATACAGCGAAGATGCTCTTTTGTCGACTTGCTGGCTGGAGACACTGAAGGATATGGCAGTGAACCGTGAACAGTGGCGACCGTGTTGTCATTTTCTGTCGAATCAGAATGATTGAAAACACGTGCGTTTGTACAGTTAGACTGTGTTCCGTGTGTTGGCTGCAGCAGTATCTTATCTTTTCCCGACTGTGTGGGTCCACTCCCTGTTCCCGTTGGGTACTCAATCTTTATATATAAACGTGTAACTCTGAGGAACGGCAGCGGTCAGTGAGGCTTGCCTTGCTGTTTAACGCTGAACGATGGTGATGTTGATGATAATGATGTACGAACCCAGTCGAGAAAATGAAAGGTCTGATAAGAACTCTCAATCTGAAAGAGAACAACTATACCATTGTTCTGATTTTCGGCAGAAGACTGATCTAAAGACCGTTGCATTTTCCAAGTCTCCGTTAACCGTGTTGTCTTATTTTGAAAATCAGTTTCTTTCCCCGTTTGAGTAGCAAGTACCGGTCCCATTTTCCCATTGGGGGGGGGTATTTATTGAATCAAGGAAATATTAGTCAAACTTTAATGTTTCACTGGTCATGCCAAGTTATCGCGTTGATGCACAATCGTAACAGCAAAATTTTCCCATTAGTGTCATCTCTTCGTACTGGTTCGACCATCGTTCAAGTTCCTCGGACCGGTGAGGACAAGCTGACGGTGATTTTGTCCCCGACATGTATTCACCAATGTTCGCAGGCCTAGTTGCCACGATGCGAGTGGTTTTCTTTTTCGTCGCCATGGCACCGCCGAGCAAATGGGGTGTGCCTTGCTTGCCTTGCCATTCCACGCGCAGGCCTGGTGATGACCGGTTAGTTTCGTCTGGTCCCTGCGCATGTGATTATGAGAACAAATGAACGATGTAATTTCAACAAAACTAGTCCTGGATTTTTGCGAACAAAGAGATTTCGAATGCCGATAACGTTCGATTAAGTTTTTGTGAATGTACAAGAACACAGTGATTGTTTTGAATTACGAAACTAGTCTAAATTTGGTAGGATTCGACTTGCAAAGACCTGGGAAAAACAAGCACGGCCATCAATCTGTGAAACGTCACTTCACAAATGAATCCTTCTTGGCTATTTCGGATGATCTCAGCCCCGCAGAGCCCAAAGTCCTCTTACGCGGACATGGAAGTCTCGACCGTGGTGGGATCATTCATTTTTAGGTTGTGCTTCTTCTTGCAACCGCATGACATCATCTTTGTCGACGATGGGACAATGGAGGAATTAACAAATCACTCAGCTTGATGTTAGGGTTAGACTGTGTTTTTGTGCTAAATTCAACTGACTGATTTCCCCTTGAACACCCAACGACCGTCTGGCATTTACATCTACATATAAAACACATTGCCACAAACCGTACCAATCCGAATGGAATGCGATACGATCGGACAGTTCCCCAAAACCAGGCCTTTCGATTTTCATTCGCGTTGGCAACATTTGCCGAGCCCAAACATGGTTACGCAATGTACTAATACTCACTAATCCCATAATAATAAAGGATAACCTAAAGACTGCGGTCAATTGATTTCTCTGCTATCGTTGAGTACGTTGCAAAAATCAGATCGATCTAATAACCCCGCAAATCTGGTGGACATTCCGTCATACTAACAATTGGGCTACCATAGCCAAGCTTTTTAAGAGCTTTTTCAAATTGTTGAATTGCAGTTCTCCCTTTGGTCTTATTGTACAGTATTGTTATTCATCCAACTCCGAACTTGGGGCAATGAATCGATTCAGATTTTGGTTGGTTATCAGAAGACAAATTTGAAGATTTTCATGAATTTAACTATAGATCGATTTTAACGATTGCAGAACTTGGGAGAACAATGAGAAACAATGTGACTGGATGGTTTCTCCCCGTGCATTCAAGTCATCCCACTTTGGCCTTGATATGCAACCCGTGCATACATCACTGATGCAGTATGATATTAACTGTAAGAACGGTTGGGCGAGTGAGAATTAACGTTCATCCTAGTGAATCCAGTTTCATCGATCTTGGCGTGCACACGTGTGAGATAAACGGTGGCAGTTTAATAGTGTAACTTTTGTAACGTAACAACCTTTCAATAGAGAACGTTCTCGCAATCTTCGCCTAAATGGATCGACCATTCAGGAGTCTAGAAAAATCCGGGGATTCCTGACTGAGTGGAGGGGAGTTGCTTGTGTCTATGAAGTTCACCGTCTGCACGGACCAGAGATCCGCCGTTTCACAGTGGATGTGAACGTGGTCCTCAGTTTACCGCACGAGTAACAACTGTAATCCCTGTGATCAGTCAGGCTGACATTCCGGATATCTCAGATAGCATGAATTTAGTTGATTAATAAAAAAATACCAGGGCCTGCGATAAGCTATGTTTTCCAGTAGACTCGCTGAAGTTGGCCGGTGGTGGCCAAGCGGATAAGATCGTGACGTTTGGACATGAAGGTCGCGGGTTCGAGTCCTCCCACCGCCGGTCAACTTCCTCACTTGGGAGGCCTCACGTTGGTCGCGGTCTTCTTCGTGAGGAGTGATGTACATTGTTATTTCAGTAATGAAGGAAGTACGAAATAAATGATAGTCGTGATCTTAGCGTCCGGCGTTAAACAGCGGGGCAAGCCCCACACTGGACGCTACCTCCTACTCCGATAGGAACAATGCATACCTAAGGAGGTCAAACTGTGTACCTATTGGAGCAAGGGAAAGAGATGCGAATGCCCACTAGACGGAACGCACTCGCCGAGTGGCTGGAAGGGCAAACACGATGCTATTCCTTGTTTGAAATGACAAACAAAATCGGTAGGCTGTTTGGATGTTGGACAGGAGCAGAGCTGAATTGCTGTTTCCAATCCACATGGGAATCACAGTCACTTTTGTTCATGGGAGCGGTTCAATGCGTGTTTTGTAGAATTTTATGAATTTGTTAACCTATCCCAATTGGTTGCTAGGTTTTTTGAGATCCCATTATCGAGTCTCGTTGCCAGGCCCTTGTGTACGTGTGTGTGCGTGTGTGTTGGGGAGGGGTTTGAAAGTTCCTCGCACGGTGAGGTGTACACGGCAACTCTGGCATAAAATCTGATGTCATTTGGGCTGAGCAACCAACTTTCAATGCATCTGTGATGTGAATGGATGGTGGACACTTAGAGAAGAGTTTACTGGAGAACGCTAACTGTCATTTGTTGATATTTTATTCCGGGTTTAAAAACGATGCGTTCTTCAAAAATGACACTAATACTACTTGAGCCTGTTGAAAATGGCTCGGTCATGTTGCCACAAAGACGTCGTTGATTGTCTTCAAAACTTGGACCAAACAGACTTATGATTTTGGTCGGCTTTCGGATTGCACCATCCACACGCCGACTTCCGGTCGTCCGGTTCACCTCAAACTGTGGGAAGATCCTATTAGGCGAGATGTATTCAGTTGGATTCGAGTAGGGGGTTTGACACCTCGTCGTTTGAAACTGTCGGGCTTTGCTGACTGCTATTCAAGAGGACTACCGAGCAAACTTGACTCCGCAGTTTTAACGGTCGTTCCGAGACAATCTGAAGATGACACACGAAACGTTTAGTCCAAAGTTCTCTCAGTCAGACCTAATGACGTGATTTCCACACATTACTCTCAAGTTGTAGTATGATTCTCACAAATTTTCACTTCGTGGATGTTGTACACCTGCAACAGTCTCATTTGGTTGGTGAGCAACTTGGCTAATACTTATTGTTTCTTCTTCTTTAGGCAGCTGAATCTGTTTGGTGTCACGTGGCTCGCTTGCGTGTGCGAATCATGGACAACTTCTTAGTTCTCGAAAGTAAATCAGAACAGAAACCGGTCTTTGTTCGGGTTGTTCACAAATTTAGTAGCATGACGAATTGCGAACAAACTTTTATCGAACATCGTAAACACCAGAACCGGGACGATGACCACGGATCACGTGATCGATCGCTATTCAAAGTTAGTTTCCCAAACCAGGTCGGGATGCTTATCAATTTGGCATTATTTCAGAATTTTGTCGAAGCTGTCCGAGGATGCGGCCAGGTCGGCTTAGTCACAGCTTACTCGAACAGACCTGAAATGTGACCTATTTGACGCGGTGGCACATGCGATTTGTCTTTTATTTCCATCTTTTATCTTCTACTTTCTTTTTATTAATGAAATAACATAGTGCATCAATTTTCAGGAAGGAGACTGCGACCAACGTGCGGGCTGCTAAGTGGGGAAGTTGACCGGCGGTGGGAGGATTCGAACCCGCGTTCTTCATGTCCGAATGCCATGACCTCATTCGTTTGGCCGCCTGTTAGTGAATAAGCTGCAAACAGATATGGGTTGGATAATTCCTCGGAAGCAGGGACATGTTCTCAACCATTCTGAAGTATTTCTGACATAAATCCGAATAATTTTGACAGAACTTCGAGATAATAAGGGGATTGATTTTGAAATTCTGTTTGTACGTTCTGATTATCCATTTGAGTACGACACTTCAGTTAAATATCAAACATTCCGGTTTGTTTGTCGCATTTCGGTTGTCCCATACGGTGAACACTTTACCAATGGAGTACACCGATTAGGATTCAGTGGCTACACCACACCAAGCGGGAATATGACGAACTTGGGTCTGTCTCGCGAAAGTTTTGCCAGCAAACACAACCTATTTGTGGCACAATACCCAACAGTCACGTGTCTGCGAATGATTGGGTAGAGGGTGAAGCAAGCTGTCCACCTGAAGTTGACTGAGTACACGGGTACTTGAATGTTCGGGCACAGCTTCCTCGTTTGTAACTTGCATGCAACATATTATTACTAATAGAACCCTGTTCGTTAGCTGTCACAACTTCAAACGGCCATGATACACAGAGACTGTGATGACAAACGACGCTTTGTGATTAGACACCTAACAACCCGGTATTATTCCCCATATCTAGCTGTGTGTATACCACCACATCATAGGTTGAACATCAGTTGATTTCTCTCCGTTTTTCCCGGGGTGGAAATGTCATCAAAATAAAAGAAAACGACTTCTATTTCCTACGCTGCTCCAAAGCCTCGTCACACATGTGATAACTGCGGGAAACAAATGTCTTTCTATTGTCTCCGTGAAAATTTCAGGTAACGGATTCATCGACGGGGACGAATTGGAAACTTTTCTAGGACGACTGGTGGACTGCATCTTGACGGATGAAGCAAAACGGGTGAGAAACGCCGGTCGAGTTTATGGCCACAGTTTGAATGATTTGAAAACTGTACCCGAAGTTAGGATTTGTGTTTCTTTTTGTGATTTTTCCAGAAGAATGACAGTTCCCCAAGTGTTTAAGTTTTGGCCTGTGACTTCTTTTGTTAGTAGCCTGTCTATGCTTATCAGTCCTGTGAAACCCAAGCGGTATTTCTATTTGGAATCAAAGTCGAGACTTTGCATCTGGGCCGATAAGACAGGACCGTTCGGTGTCGGTTTCACGTGGAACCCACTCCGAGGTGGACTGCAAACGCGGTGAGCACACCAACCTGAACATCAATAGGCCTGGTAACGTGCCTCATCACCTGCGCAAACCAAGTCGATATGCCGGTTAGACTGAAATTAGTTGAGTTACAAGCCCTAGGGTGGGCAGAAACCCACCTCATTGTAATTGTTCAATAAAGTGACCGATAAAGTTTTTGAATCTGCGTTTTATCGAACTCAATTACGACTGACTAAACCATTGATTAAATCCATGAAATAATTCACCATGTGATTTTATCGCTCAACTCACCATTAAGAAACCATGGAAGCACTGTACAGCTGTTTCATCAGTCTTGTTAGGAATCATCAGTAGTGCATATCCACCGCGCCCGAACTGGGACGCCAATCCGAACCCGAACAAGGACGAACGATTGTGAGTCGAACGCCTTAGCCAATACGCTACCGTGCAGGCTGTGAACGGTTTGTTGAACTTCACCACATGATGTTGCACCTATCCATCACTGATTTGCACGTACTGTCCGTTAGCTGACAGCGATCGACCCCTACTGATAGATAACTTCTCTGATGATTCTTAACAAGGATGAAACAGCTGTACGGCGCTTCCATGGTTTCTTTATGGTCAGTTGAGTGATGATGTTACATGGTGAATTATTTTATGAAAACATTCCATCTACTACTACTAGTCATATATTGTTTAAATTGTCCATTCGGTCTTTGTATCCTGACATCTACATAGGTTAGCTAATATCATTTACTGTTGAGCAAATGCCAGTGGGACCTGAACACAGTCGGTTGATGAATTTCGGTACGAATCAGAAGATGTGTGTCTGTTTGCTGTCTGTTAATTGGTAGTCCTTGGCTGTGCAAAGTTTCAGGTACCGTTTTCACTTCTTTTGGGAAAAGTGAGATAATTGCTTGTTTGTGGCCAAATTGTCAGGGTGTGGGGTTAGGGGTCGATAAATTGGTCACCCACCTTTTGTTTACACCTACGATGAACGCATAAAATTTGTATTCAAATTCAGACAGCAGATTACACTGACAAGTTTCTTTGGTTATTTGATTCTTCAACTGGACTCACCTAAATAACCGTCCAGTTTAGAATGGACCACACAAGACGGAGTTCCCGCAAGCCATTCAGGGACCCGTTTTCATGATTCGAAGGATGGCTGTAGGTATGCGACCGCAGGACGTGTCTTCTATCGGATTCTGAAGTCGAAGGCAACAAAGCCCATTCATTGGAAGACTCGAGCCAACGACTATTAGCGAAAAATGCATCCTACGTACAGTTCTTTGTCCGGCGGCAAAGCCAGTTGAAGTCACTAATATCGGAAAAATCTTACCAAAATTATGACGCTATTCCATCAAGTATATTGAATTGTTTCGATTGTAGCTTCAGCTGACTTGGCATTCGGTTCAAATGATCCATTCCACATTTCCACATCACTGGTCATCCATCAGGATTCATAAGTCTTCTGAGGGTCTGCTACTACCAGGTTACCCAAATCGAAGTATGTAGTCCTACCTCGAGCCGTTGACCAAATAGTCTGACCTAGAAGGCAGCAGGACTATCTAGGGGTGACGTAACCCACTGGGGGCGGGTAATTGCTTGCCCAATTCATGCACCCTTCGGACGGAGCTAGACATCGTGGTTGTCCAGCCCACCTATTCACGACGGACCTCGGTGAGCACACAACCGTGTGCTTCGTACGCCGCCTGATTGTCAATAATCAGTCATCTCAGTGGAGGGTGCCGGACGTTCGTCTTCGTCCTGGCACTTTAGTACGAACACTTCCGCCACGAGAAGGCAGTGCGTTGGACTTTCTAAGCTCGGCTATTTGAGGTGCCGATCACTTGGAACCATTTGAAGGGGTGTTCAAAGCGAGGAGCCAATTCGGAGCTTGAGACATGCTGAGGTATTTGGAGGCTTCAGATAACCTACAGAAACTATATACGAAATTAAAATCGCTTCCTATGAATTTAAAGAGACTCATTTCGCGGTTAGTAGCTTGAAAATCACTGTTTGTTATCTCAGAAATTCGGAAGTTAAGACGTCTGTTTTATCGAACTAATGAAGCCTGATCACGTACAAGTCAGCCCCATTGCTCCACCAACCGGAATTCAATATGTTCCCTTTAATGAGACAAGCACAGCACGCTAAGTTCTTCGAGGCCAGGTATTCGTGAAATCATTCAGTCGATAATTGCGTTGAATCAGATCACGCTAGTCGTAACCATTCAACTCAGAGAAAGTAGAAATTTGGAAAACAAGGCGTGGTGTTAAACTGTACTCATAGACCCGATTTTTTCAGGCCCGTTTATCCATGGAGCGTAGTTCCGTCTCACCAAACACGGAAACCTGTGCCGTACGGCTCAGCAGCTCAGTCCTTCTGGGGAGAAGATTTGGAAGGTAAAGCGTAGGTGAGCAGACGCGCGGTGCAGACAGTCAGGGTAACCCGACGTGTGGCATGTTCATGCAATTGGTGTGAACCTTACCAGTACACAACACAGAGTTCAAATGTGCCAATGCAGTGACAATGTGGACTGGACGAGCAGTGGAACATTTGCGTTTTTAACTAACAAGCCTAGCAACGAAAGCCTCATGGTGACTACATCTAGTCAGTAAATTGTTTTGTCATGATTGTGGTACTGCTTATTTAGCTGATTACCGCTGCTGCCTTTTCTCGATTCATATTTTCGGGTTGAATGCTAATGGTTATCGTAACATACTGTCCACCCGTACAGAAACTGCTAGATTCAGAGTACTGATAATATTATTGCTGTTACTATCCCTACCAATGCTGTTACTGATATCACTATTTCTATTATTACTAGTGCTATTACTGTTGCTGCTATTGCTGGTACTACAATTACTATTAACACCAATACTAATAACAGCAGCAATGATAATGTGGATATTGATGATAATAGTACCCTGCACCGATGACGCCGTGTTCTGACATTATCCCACCCACATCTTTATCTGTACATCAAAATAGTAAATACCTTCCAATGTGAAAAAGAATATTTTAGTCATACATGAACTGTCTAACTATGCTCGTGCACATCTCACATTGCTCTTCCGTTTATTCCTCCTGCACCTACCCAACCTATCCACTAACCCCACCCCACCCCACCCCCCTCATTCCTCGACCGAAAGAAAATGTCCCCAACGGAAATGAAGCAAGTGATACACGAGTTGATGACCGCAATCGATTCGAATCAGGATAATAAAATCGACATTCGTGAAGTATGTTTTCCAGCCTAATCCAATTGGAAATGGTGCTGACTTGTATCACGTGATAGTTTCAATGCTAAAAAGGTCATTCTAGTTCGATAAAGGATTTCCAAAAGCTAATCGGATAGTACGATTGTAACAACAATTGGCTTCCCTTGTGCGTGTGTGCGAGTGTGCGTTTATGCGTGTGTGCGTTTGTGCTTGTGTGCGTGTGTCAAAACGTGATTAAAAGCTTACAAATGATCTGCCAGAATTTGATAGCAATTTTGTGCACAAGACAAATGCATGCACAGTGAATTTCTGCATGGTCACACTTCACACTGATTTCTCTAGACTCCGTGTATTTGTGTTACACGTCATTGACAAACTTTGAACAATTTATTTGTTCTGAACACAATTATGATGAATGTCATTTGTTATGAATTATCCCAGTGTGTCCTGGAGCTCACGTGACCGACGAATGTTGTAAGCCTAACAACTGTAATGTAACCGTGGTTACCGAAATGTGTATAAAATGGCACTAGTCTTCAAATACAATTATTTGTTTGATCGGTTAGAAGCATTGGGAATCTGTGTCCTAGGCGTGGCATTGAATCTTCATCTGGTTCCAATCCTAATCACGTGCCAAGCCAAAATGATGCTGGCCGCGGTAGTTTTTTCTCCTATCCTTTCGTTTCTTTTTAGATGACCCAACTGTTGCCAACGGACGAGAAATTTATTGTTCTATTCCAACGAGAAAACAAGCTGCGTTCGAGTGTGGAATTCATGCAAGTCAGTTATTGTTTGTAACGATTATTCCATGTTTTGGCCTGTCCTGTTTGTCATGGTCGAGATATCCTCGGTAGGAAGTGGTGAATACCAAAATTTATCATCTCGGGCGTGATTATTCGTGTTCAGTAAGGGAAAACAATGACGGTGCAAAGTCAATTTTGCGGGCTGAAAGTTTACTCCTATGTGTGTTGATTCATTCACAGATCAAGTTTTCAACGTTTTTCTCTCATCCATCACGTGATGTCTCAGTACGAATAGCTTTTAGTGAATCTATGCTTGTTATTTAACCTCTGTGTGGTAGATAATTCGTTCTAGCGTTTAAAACGCGGAATCGAACCGGTATTGCAATCATTCAGTTTGCCTCATGCTGTCTAATCCACAAGAATCAAATGCATTTACTGATTTCGCCTAAGAACTGTTAGCGTGATGGACCTGGAGAACCGGGTATCGCCGGACGGTCGGAGTTGATTGGGTCAATAAAAACCCGCTTGGTAATGACAATTAGAAAGGAAATCAATGAAACAGGATTTCTGTGAGCAGAATAAGAATAGTTACATGATCGCTTTTCGAAAACAAAACTTGCAATACCAATCTCCTTTGTGGACTTTCGTCCCTGTGCATGAGATCACGAGAGAAGGGTGAGGAAATTACTGATAATGGTCATACCAATGGAATCTGTGACAACCAGTCTAAATATGTCCTGCGTATCCTGCAATGTCTTTGACAAGAATCTTGAGAAATGGAACAGCGTTTTTGCACAAACGTAACACAGACGGAAGATCCTGCACCACCGAAGTACACGATGAGATCATGCTCAAGATATACACTAAATAAGGTTGAACTTTCAAATTGCTTCCACTTTTGAGTAGATTTACCGCGAGAGAGAATTTATAGAAACCAAACCAAGCTAGATCAACTGCGGGTTTCGATCAGCATGTCCAAGATTTTCACCGGAATGGTGGAGTTGGCATATGTTTCGGCCCATGGACTATCTCAAACGTATCAGGCAGACCAAGAGTATGTTCTTCTTTAAAAGGCAAAAATATCCAGTGGACGCTCGTTTGACAGCACTACGACATTGAATGTCCACGTCCAAATGAATCGTCATGCAACGTTAACATCCAACTTGACAGTAAGAAATTCTAGGGACACAGTATGGCTGTTTCATAGTTTTTAATAATCATGAGCAGCGTGTATCCATCTCGTCGGAACTGGGTCACAAAACTGACGTCTGAACTTGTCGACGCGCATAATACATCATCATCATCATCATCATCATCATCATCATCATTTTTATTATTATTATTATTATCATCATCATCATCATTATCATTATCATCATCATCATCATCC
>LUCM01009495.1:119925-132144 GCA_008360955.1 Fasciolopsis buskii
GATGATGATAATGATGATGATGATGATGATGATGATGATGATTCAGATGATGCTGATGATGATGTTGATGATGATGTTGATGATGATGATGATGATGATGTTGATGTTGATGTTGATGATGATGATGAGGATGATGATGATTATGATGATAATGATGATGATGTTGTTGTTGATGATGATGATGATGATGATGATGATGATGATGATGATGATGATGATAATGATGATGATGATGATGATAATGATGATTCGTATGATGCTGATGTTGTTGATAATGATGATGAGGATGATGATGATGATGATGATTCAGATGATGCTGATGATGATGATGATGATGATGATGATTTAAATGATGCTGATGATGATGATGAGGAGGATGATGATGATGATGATGATTTTGATGATAATGATTTTGAAGATGATAACCATGATGATGTTACTGATGATGTTGATGTTGATGATGATGATGATGATGATGGTGTTGATGATGGTGATGATGATGATAATTGCAGTGTTATTGGGGGGGAGGAGTAGGTGTCGTTTTCATTCGACGGCGATTATCTTCTTTGCATCCCCCCCTCGAGTTCGCACCTACCATAAGAGGATGGTGGTGAGTCAGTTAATTTCAATTTTCACAACCATCCATCTTGAACCACCTGGCAGAAGGATGACAACTTCGAATGAAAGAACGTCACCGACAGCGATAACTGTGGTCTCCAACTATCGCTTCGAGGGATCTCGTAGACTACAACCCGATAGTGTAACTACACCAGCCGGCACAGCGATTAAAGACCTATCCATTTTACCATGCCATCGATCACCCAATTCGAAAAATCTCCCAACCGTCACCTTCCTAGGAGAACAGTGAACAACGAGACAGCCATTCTGTGGACGTGTGGAAAACATATCCCATCCAACCTAACCTATCCTGATTCCGTCCCTGTTCTAAACATATGTATTAAGCGTTGCTTTTGAGTTGATCACCAAATTCTCCCACCGTATTCTACCGATACCACGAAGGCAACGATGTTCAAACGCGAACGTTTCCTCTTATCTCCTCCACTGAACGGCCATTTTTCCGAGGTGCAGATTAATTCCGGCCTAATTGTTGTTGGGTATACTCGACATTTGATCGATAACCGAATATCACGTCGATGCTGCAGATTTCTCAATTTAGCGGATGCCATTTGGGCCTCCTATATACGCGAAGACGCATCATTCGATATCCGACCATCAGATGAGACAAACTTATCCAATTAACGGAAATCGGTTTATCTCACCCGTTTGTTCTCCTTTAAGAGTAAGATTTGGCTTCGAGCCAATCCATTTCGGAAAGAATATTTTACATTTCGAAGGTGTTAACCGTATCCCTAACATACCTATAATATCGTTCAGTCAAATGAGTAAAACATGCAACTTAACTGGGTTCCAGTCAGTAGCAAAATGCATTTCAGTTATTCTTAGTCAGACAGCTTTCTGTCTGGGCAGACATCAGTGCTCCTATTCCCGTGTGACGATAGACTCATCTCCATAGTCACCTGAGGAAAAATAAAAGAAAGCAACCCTAATGAACATCACGGTGAAGTGCTTCACGGATGGGACACTGCTACAAGCAAGAACTTAGCTGCGGCTGTTAGCATTCATAAATTGCATATGTGAAATGAACTTCACTGGCATTCTGCACAGTGAGAGGCAGGGTATAAGGACTGCACGATCGGGTGAATCGAACGCCACTTTCAAATCAAGAGAAACAGAAATCGTGCGTCTTCGGGAAGTCTACCTATGTTCTAATATCTGTAGCAAAGTAGGGATTTGGTCACTGCAAGCTTGACTGAGACTGAAATCCGCTTGGTTCTGGCGCGTACACCCTTCTCAAAATCCAGATACGTGGTAGAGGATAACGCTCGCAAGAATTTTGGATGAAATGTCCACCAAGCTAATTCCTCAATGGTTTTCACGTGAGGATCTATCATCTTTGTTTTAAATCAATCTATTCACTTATTCACAACAGTACGTAAGAATATGTTCCGTTGTCCAGGTTGATCCCGGAGTTTTGTTTACTCCAACGCTCAAACTTCGCAGCCATCTTTGAAGAAGGATGACACGGCAATTCACCTGGTCCACACAGCTAAAACATTTTAAGAAAACCTATTTCCTAGGATGCAGGGCTGGTATCCACCTTCAGTGGTTCATTTTTATGTATAAGTGGAAGGTCCACTGTAGCCTAGGACCAACTTAACTTTCCCCAAAGGCGTTTTGTCCAATGCACCAGTCAACTCTTTTGAGAGTGAACTAATGTCGTCGTTGGATTTCTTAATCACCGCGTCTGCCTCCGGCTTTCGCGGACCAGTATTCCTAATCAGTCGGTAAAGGATGCGACTACTTCCCATAGCTTTAGCTCTTCTCCGTTTCTCTACACTTCCCTATCCACAGCTTCTCGGGGACATTTCTCTTGCTCCTGGTCAGTTGACTTTCTATGCTTTTACGCATCTTATTGTATGTTGCATTCCGGGGGACGGATCTAATAGCAGCTAACAGTGCTACTGAATTCAAGGATATCCATCGCTTCTGAGATTTACATGGCTTCGAGTCTTGGGTGACGGTTGCTGGAGTGCAGGTGCTTCTTTGATTTTCTCCACTGATCTCTGGGATCCTAAGCAATTCGTGGTGACAACGAGAGTTTGAAACCGGATTACCAGACACGTAAAGATTGAAGCGAGAGGATGAGATTGCACGCAGGATGCAAACAGTGATCACGAAAGTGAGATCCTGTATGCGCGTTTTGGGCGCACAGGTTATATTCATTGTAGAAGTTTCAAGAAAGGACCTTCTCACCATCTTCATAATAGTAATCATTAAGTACTTGGCAGAATCTACTCCGGTGAGTTGTTCCGTGTCGACTAGTTTTCTCTGGTCAGCACTCAGTGATTGATCAGTTCGCTGGCTAATTTGGTCTATCGCTACTAACTGAATTCATTAGGCGGCATTTCCGCGCACGTTTATCGGTCGACATAACCAGGGTGATGTTGCCGCAGTTGAGCTGGCCTTCTGCCAAGAAAATGCGTACGGCAATTCACCATCCACGAAATGCTGAGTTTAATAAGATTCTTACCATTTCCTTAACCGAGAGTACAAGTATTATTAATAATTGTACTATTACCGCCAATACCGATATTGGTACTATCGATATTACTATCGCTAATAAGACTACTATAACTACCCCCATTACCATCTCCGACAGAGTTGTCCTGCTGTTTTTAAGTCCCAGTCCATGTTTTCCGTTCGAACTCGAACGAAGTTGGGGTAACGGAGATATTCCATTAGTTTTAAGAAAATAATCAATATCGAAACGGCAATGTCTCCGAAGAAAGCTTGATGTCTCACTCTACCGGAATTTGGGAAACGTGTTTTCCTGAGTAGGGTGGCTTTCGTTCAGTTGGACATGTTTTGGCCAAAAGTACATTTGGGTGAAGTGCACTGGACCAAAGGACCATCCAGAAAAGTGTTTCATATTGTTTTCGTTTGAGCATTGCAAAAGCTTAAATCATCAGGAGCCAGTAGAATCATGACAACTGTTCCCGTCAAGCACACATTCGACAAGCTAGCACGGACCGAATTTTATTACTGGTGTCAAGGTAATGTTCCGGTCACTGCTGTCGCTTTTCCGTAAAAAAACCTCGGATCATATCACAGCTTTAAAATACTACCTCATAACGGGCACATCCAACACCATTCGGGATGATTCGGGCGTCTTAGAATTGGGAATCCTAAGGTAACCAGAAAAGAAGTGAAGCAGTGTGGCTAAAGATGGTAAGCATTAAATGAAATTGTCACCGGCCTTGTCGGAACTAATGCAACAAGCTTCATCTGAGCCTTGATTATACCCGATCAGGTGGAAGTTCACCGGGTTTTGTTTTCGAGAAAATTCTCAACACTCAAGAATGAATCGTTCGCCAGGGTGAATGATCAAAAGCATTTATTCCGGACCGTTCATCTCGAACGTGGACGAATCGAATGACACTGATTTGCTTTTTCCTGTATCTATGTTTCCTTTCAGCAGAGCAACATTTGATAATCACCGATTCACACCTAGGAATATCCTCGTTAAAATTGATCGTTGAAAAGTGACCTATTACCGAGCAAGGAAGCATTTCATTTTTCTTCCTTACAAAAATTGCCTCACACAACCTTGCATTTTTTCACAAACACTCTCAGTCTGACGGAAATTTGCCCAATTTGTAGGCCCTACATATTTCGCTCTTTGCCATTCCTCGTTGGTCTTTTTAGTTTGGAAATCATGATACCGACTGCCCCGAGCAACAAGAACTAGTCACGAATCGCTGCATTATCTGAGACCGTGCAATCCGACATGTTTTCCACGTTTCAGGTCTAAACCTTTCTCCTAGGACTTGGCATCCCTGAGCTCACTTATTACTAGTCACGGTTGACTGTAGTGTTTGTACTCGTGTCATCCTTGTAAAGACAACGGAATTTGTTTCGACACATACATTGCCCTGGTTGAATATGAACACGAGTAAGGGCGAAAACTTACAGATAACGACAGTTGACGGTACGAATGAAAATGCTGTATGCGAAAGTCAGTTAGCAGTGATGGTCCAAATTGTTAGTAGAATACTCGATCAGTGAGTATTGATTATAGAAGATCAGTTTTGTGCCTGCTCAACCGGGTTGTGCCCTCTGGAGCTAGTGAGAACAGAAAATAGAATCGATTGTTGATTGACCAATCGAAGCAGGAACAGATATCCCATCTGTTTTTTTACACTTTAAAACATTCTTTGGTCTCAGAATCCGTAAAATTCAACCCCAACAACTAGCGTTTCCATTCTGTCATGTGATATCAACGAAACAGGCACACTAGCATTGAAAGCGACCATGTTCCGACAACTTGTATAGATTAACTGGATATTGAAAACGTCTTCGGATCCATCGGAAGCAATCGTGAGGTTCGCTAATTGCATCATCCGTGCCTGGATTTCATTCCGTTATGAACTTGGTTGGATTCCGCGTATCCAATGTTAGTTCCTCCGTCGCACAACTTCCAGTGTTCTCTTGGCAGACTATTTGAGTCTTTGTAAATTACCCTTCAAATCATATTAGCAAAAGCAAATGTGTTCCGCTCGAGTTATCGATTTTCGGATAGAAATAATATTTTAGAGGGATTATTACTTTTTGGGAAATGGTGAAAACTTTGAATTTCTATCATCTCACAAACTTGTGGCACATTTTGTCATGTTACCCAAACGTGAATTCCGCGAATATAAAGTCAGTATGTTCTCTACTCAAATTGCATCGGAGATTGTGAATTGGACGGATCTCAGTGACGTGGGGAATCGTGGAATGAAGTTGCACTGCACGGTTTCTCATTTCTTAGCTGCCGTTGGTCATCGATGAATAGGCTATGACTTTTATGAACAGTCCAAGCCTCGAGTGGAACAGAGACACGACTTTGGGCAATGTCCACATTACGTGTGAATTAAGTGACCGAGTCATGTGATATAGTAGAGTTGAGTGAATTGCATCAACAACTTTAGTTTCGTAACAAAATACGAATTTTCCCAAATCAGATCATGGCTGTTGTCATTAGCTAAGGCTGATGAATCATAGTCTGTTGCTAATGAGTGTTGGAAAATCCGACGTTTTGTAAACTCGTTTCCTCATGTCAAGATACACTTGATCCAGTACAGACTGTTACGTACCTCGAATGTGTTGTTTTCTGTTAGAGTTATGGCCATTCGTTCGTTAGATAACTGAAAGTTTGCACCTTAAAGTCACTTTCACCCCCCGGAATCGAGTCAATGAGCTTTTATTAATTTATTTATTAGACAGTAGTCCTAACCAATTGGGGCGTTGATTAACGGTCATTGGGAGTTGATTATGTAAAGCAATATTCCACTATAAGCCAAAATACTCCATAAATAGTTCAGAAGATCCCGTACACCGATTGATGTATTGCAACAAATCTCATTTGAAAAACTGTTTCCAGTGTCCGTGTAGGAATTTCGTAATCGTTTGGTCAAATTCATAATGGTACCTTTTGTGGACAAATATCAGCCATCAACGTATCAATTAGCTGGTGATATTCATTGCGTCGTGTGCACACACAAATGTTCATCGTGTACTCGTTTAGACCAAAATTTGAACGGATTATTACTTGTGAAAAAAGGGTACGTAACTGGTGGAACTTTCTCTGTTCTCATGCACACACTTCAGTCTCTATTCCATATTGATTTTGTAGCAAATTTGTGAAATAGCTCACCGTCATTTCCGACCTCCAAATTTACTTTCAGTCTACTACCGGTCGAGGAGAATTTTCTTTGTCGCCCGATATTTCGACGTGCTGGAAGGATAACCGCATCGGATGTTCATCGTGTATTTGCCCTGTACGATACGGTACGTTTGTTCGGAATTAGCACAGAAAATGGTTCGTAATCTTCCAGCATACACGGGGATAAACGAAACGTTTTGGTCCCAAATTACAATTTATTCAAATACTAGTTGCCTGGTTTTTACGTTTTGCGTAGACGATTTTGCTCAATTCTCCAAAGGTGCTTGAAATGATGTAGGCCCATGCGGATACCCATGACCACGCACACACACACACACACAAACACACACACACGCAAACAAGCTGCATTCGCTAACATGAACCATCACGAATCTTGGGGATTAATCTCGTGCAAACGGGCAACGCTTTCCCATGGAAAAAGACCGAATGACTACCCATTTATTTTATCCGATATCACGTTGAGCGAACTCGTGATGTAACCAGGACACACGATTCTTTGCTAGTTGGGCTCGGCAGTCATAGTGGTTAGAAGGTAAAAAATTTTTTAGCCAATTCTTAACTACTCATTCATCTGCGTCTAAGCTCCAGTCGATTTGCTCAGAGCAACGGGGATTCGTTTGTGTTCAAATAAAATGTCAACTGATAACGCATACGTTTTACAATAGGTTCGTTATATTGGGCCTGGTTTTTTTTCTATGATTTTATGCCAGACATTCGCGAGTCGCGATAACGGATTTGCCAGATAATGTACCGAACCGAGGTGTTTTTTTTTCGCTGAGTAAAATCTGTGACGAATACCGTAGTTTGCAAAAAGTCTTTCGCTAGTCTCAAATATCTGTCTTGCAGTCCGTGATTTAAACACAAATGCGACACTAACTGATAAGTAGCGAACCGACTGTGAATTGTCCTATTGATTTTAAGTGTACATTTGTCGTTCTACATGTCATGCGTATCGTGACATGCAGCGTAGAGAGTAGGCCTCATGGTCAGAAAGGTTGTAAAAGAGATATGTAAGAAACTTTCACACTAGAAACCAGCTTACGCATTCTGCTTGTGAAAAAAGGAAAGATAGTAAATAGGTTGGAAAACCGAATGTGTTGATGTTCCACCGTTTGAATATCCGTGAAGAAAATGAATGGATTGAAAGTTACGTAACCTGGAGACAGGAACGTGATTAGGATCACCGGTAGAATGGTAGAGGCAAGATACAAAGAACAGAAACTAAAATAGTACCGGTAGAAAAGAAATAAATGAAGCAACCACAAGGCAGTGAGCTTTGAACTGCAACGTGCATGTTTTGAGGAAGAGTCTTCTTTCAGCCGAGCAGTTTTTAGTTAAAATCAATGAAAAAAGGAAAGGGAAGTAGGCAAAGGTTTGCTCTACTCGCAACCACAGTAATCAAGTGCGTGGTGGATGTAATCGTTGCATAATTGTAGAAGATGGGCTGGAATGAAAAAAACGTATTACGCGACAATTGAGGCTGATGGATAACCCGAGAAGACGAACGAATTCCGAGGAACGCAAACACGTCGGGTTACAAGACAGAAGTAGGGTGGAATAGTTATTTATTTTAATGCGATTAAAATAAGAAGAGCCTGGGAATCATTGCATATAACATAGGTGTTGGAGTCTCTGGGAGAGATTCATTCAAGGTCGAAGTCTAGCGAGACACTACTGGCATGACGGTCACGTTCGGTGTTGTCACTGTCTTGGCGAGAAGTGCGGTAGTGAGAGTAGGATCATCGACAAATAGACTGGGTTAGAAGCAGTGATATAAGGTCGTCGGTGAATGAATTGAAGAGGTGGACGCATGTCCTGGACCGTAGAGAACACCGCATTTACAGAAAATGTCTAGGACGAGATCCCATAAGCTCGGACACAGATGGCTTGCTCACTGAGGAAATTTTTTGCGTCTACGATGTGACACCCACGGAACTTCCAAACGTGGACAATTTCACCGGAAGACCTTCGGGCCAAACTCAGTCGGAAGCGGGGCTATCGAGTGAAACCATGTGTCTTTCTCCATGGTTATCTAATTTTTCCCCACCACGAGTGTGAGACGAAGGTCAGGGGTTGCACGAAGATCAGCGACCCTCATTGGCAATCTTCCAGTAATCGTTCATGGTTAAGAAAAAGACAGATTTTGTCGGAAGTGACAGTTTCGACTATTTTCCGTGTAACAGGTTTGAGGACGGTAGAACGATAATGATTCTGGCCAGAAATATCACCTCGTTTAGGAACGGGAAGAATCACGACTTGTTTCCAAGTGGCTGAAAGGGTAGAAAGTTAAAGAGACAGATAGAACAGGTCACATGATAGGAAGCACATATTATAAAGATGATGGGTTGTTTGACTTTAGACCGAATCGTCTGTAAGCTGGCGGTGGACAGTAAAGAGCACTGGGAATTAGACGGAATTAGACGAAAACCGCGAACCAAAACTCTCCTGTTCTCGTGTTTTGGAAACACATTCCCGTAAGGAATTATAATTAGGTCGGAGACTAGAAGGACACATTTCGTGGGAGGGCCACTTTGGCAACGAGGGTCGATGAGACCAAGAGTTTCACTTTTTGAGCAAACAAATTGTTCTTTCGTTCTGTTTACAGTTAATTTGTACCCATACCCAGTTTTGCACAAAGCGATGGTTGGAGATACAAATGAGCGAACAGTACTAGCAAAGAACTCTTGGTTGCATTCAAACAAACAGTACAACCGCATGCTTGGTTGAACGAGTCGTGGATTCCAGTTGTGACCCACAAAAGATCTCACCATCCACGCCCACTCGTACTGTGTGAAACAAGATCCCGGCTCCAAAATGATCCATACCTTGAAGAGCAGTATCACGAAGGTTCGTTATATGTACGAACGTTCGAAGTGAAACCTTGGTTGTTCCAATTGGAAGGAAGCTAAGAGGTCACGAAAGCTATTTTTACTGTGTTGAAATGCAGAACCGAGATGTGTCTCTCGATGCGCGAGGAGGATTGGTGTGAATACAAGTGGCGGAGTGAAAAAAAAAAACTTATAGCATCTAGTTTGACCAAGTGGAGCGAGACACTGGATATGTCCGATGAGAGAGAATAAGAAAAAAAGTAAGATCACGAGCGTGAACATGATGGCTGGCCTGGTAGGCAAAACATTCAATTTAGCTCCTCAGAATCGAGGTCGGGATCAATCAATCAAATCAAATGGTCAATCCTCCGAGTATTTATTTGAATGAGGAGTCAAAACATCGGTTTGCAAAGTACATCTCCACACAGCGTTTACCTTAGTCAAGGTAGGTGACTCTTTGGTCAGAGAAGACAGACACTAAGCAATAAAATTGCTCTCACTTGCAAACAGTGGAGGTCAGCCGGATAAAGTCGTGGCGTTTTGAACATGAAATCCGCGCATTCCAATCCCGCTACCTTCGGTCAACTTCTCCATTTCGCATCCCACTGTTCGGGGTGCCCCTCTCCCTGTAGATGACGTGCACAGTTATTTCACTTGAAAGGAAGCAGACGACTGAAAGAAAAAATCAAATAGTTGATAACCTGAGGACAATTAGACAAACTGGTATCGAGACGAAGACAGAAGGCAAGAAAATGTTCACTTTGCGCACAAAACTAACGATTTAGACTTTGAGTGACTGGCATTTGTGCAAAGCTGCAGTTGTCGTGTTCACGATGACCCCGTAACCTATTTTCATCCGCTTCCTTTGTATGGAATAGGAATCGGTCTCATCCGGACTCTACTGCATTGAGCCAAATGGCTATTCACAGTCATTAATTTGCAACTATTATAAACTGACGAGGCTCAACAAAACCGAGATTAATATTTGTCTAGATTTGGTCCACCCAGGTGATGACATCGGTCGGCTAACCGACAAAAGCGGCGTTTTCCCGCTAGGCAGGTCAACAACCCGGATCATCTGATAATTATTTCTAGCAAGATTCTGATGATTACGTCACTGGCTAGGCCGCAGTTTCTTTCTCTTGCAAAATCCAAATACGTTCAGTATTTCCCCTTTTGGATGCTTAACTGCTTACGTGGAGAGAACCAACGTACAGTTACATCCTCGATGAAACAAAGTTATCTCTACGTGATTAAAAATAGCCGTAGGGGTCAATGAACAATCACCGAGATCCCCATAAAAATGAACGCAAATCTATCGCATGAAAACAGTTAGAAAATAACCATACCATTATTTCGCACGAGACATTTGTAGTCACCGGGTAGACAAACAATGGACATTCGCTAAGCTGCATAGAAGGTTTAACCGTTCACATTTCAAGTCGTGGCATTTTCAGAAAAGGTCGCCTTTCGTCTCTTTAACTCTAGTTTGGCCATGAATATTCCAATCAATCATTCCTAATTGAGATGACACAGGTGTATAGTGCTTTCATGGTTTCTCTGTGAATAGTTTGGGATAAGCGAATAGTTTCGTGAAACTCTGGCATCTGCTGGTACCAACACAAAGCGCGTAGCCAAGTGATGTAGGTCATGTTCGAAGCTTTCGTCGTACTTGAACAAAATGCCTAAACATCATCTACCGCTGGGAGTCGATTGATTTGTACCCTTCGGTCCGGACCTGTTCAAATCAGTCACGGATAAATGTGATATTACCATGTGCTGAAGTTCAGTAAACTGTTATGAACCTATCCATTAGCCCAATGACTAGGGTGTTCGACTAAAAATCCTTCGTCACAGATTCGTGTCCCAGTTCGGGCGCGGTGCATATGCACTGCTCATCATTCCTAACAAGGATGAAACAGCTATACAGTGTGCTTCCATGGTTTCTTAATGGTCAGTTGAGCGATGACATCACACGGTGAATTACTTCATGAAAAAATTCGATTTCCTACTACTAAAATGTACCAAGTAATCAAGCTCTGTAGGTCATATCCAAAGCCTTGATCGTACTTAGGCTACCTGCACACAAATCATCTATGAGCAGGGATCGATTGGTGTGCACTAGCGGCCCGTGACGGTGCAAATCAGTGACGTATACGTGCAACATCATGTGGTCAAGTTCAACAAACTGTTGAGAGCCTGCCCGGTAGCGAAATGGATGAGGCGTTCGACTCACAATCGTTCGTTACGGGTTTTCGTCTCAGTTCGGGCGCGGCGGATATACACTGTTGACCATTCCTAACGAGGAGCGTATAGCTGTACAGTGAGTGCCTAGACGGCTCCGGAATGATGGCTGAGTGTTTAAACCGCTTGTTGGATGATTTCCAGTGACCTCGTTTTTTTCCGGTTGCTGCTGACCGAGATGTTTGCTTGTTTGTCAATTGATTTTGGAATTTTTTGACCAGAAAATTATTTTTATGACTGCAGCAAAGACATTTTGAAAATGAAAAGATTTTGACAACACTGTCGCCTAATTCCATTCCGTCTAACAACAATCCAGACGAAAAAAAACACTTTGGCGTAAACGACGTGATTACGTAGATTGGGCAGGCAACGTATAATCCGCAATTAGACTGTTTAAGCCCCATCTGTGAAGCCCTTGTACCTCAGCTGTTCAAAGCCGAGTGGTGTGCACGTGTGAGTTTGCAAATCTCTCGAATTCAACCACACCGCATCCGTGGATCATTTCCCTATTTGTTTAGGTGCCTGGTTATTCAACTAACGAATTAAATAATACTTATCTATCGATTTCATATGGTAATAATTAAATTGGTTAGTTAGCTAGGGGCCAAATGGAGCTCAGTGAATGGCAAATACATGGCTTCACCTATGAAAATTCGATTTACTATTGACAGTTATTGAAACCAATAATAAATGAATTTAACTAACCCCGTTTGAGTAGCTAGATATGATACACTTCATGAATTAACTTCGTCAGTTGACTCCTAACAAAATAAAAACTTAATGCATCTGGCAAGTTAACTAATCGGAGACAGTTAATCGAGGTTATCCCAAATCAATCCG
>LUCM01009495.1:137996-174792 GCA_008360955.1 Fasciolopsis buskii
ACTTAATTCACAATTACGATCATCTGTTTGTTTGTTAGTTTGTTCCATCGTTGCGAGCCTGTTCGCATTCCGTTAGAAGTGGCCCTATTTCTGGACGAGAACGACTTTGGTTCTCGAATGCTAAGAAAATAAAATCCCATCCTTTAGTTGCCTGGTTCTTTGCCTATTGTGTATCAACCACTGGCTTTACTATGGTTGGTTCCGGCAATCCTCGTCAGTTCTGGCAGTCTGATTTCTTTAGCCCAGGATCACCTAAAACATCATTTTTGTTTAGCTTGCCGATTGACAGTGAAAATATCGATGAAATCTGATGGTTTTAACCGGTTCCAGCACATGTCTGTCTTGAGTAGGTGGGATTAATTCTACCAGTCAAAGCTTAGCCGATTGGTGCCGCTAGCGAACTGTCTGCTATCCAGCTGAATGGAATTCGACTTGTCGGGTTCTGGAATTCAACACAAATGATACTGAGTCAAGAAACGGGTCAAACTGACTTGCTGCCAGTAACAACAAACTCGATGTAGATTATGATTCTGCGAACAAAACGTATGTATGTAAAACACTGCCCCGTTTTCACTTTCGCATTCTTACAACTTAACGATTCCACGAAACAAACCTAAGATCTGGTCTATCCTTCTGGAAGCCGTCTGTCTCTTCGGCTGTAATTCTTGACTACCTCATTTCAGTACGACGAGAAGAATACAAGCGAAGTTTCTAGTAATATTAGTGCGATTTTATTCGACCTTCTATTGCTGCAGAAATCGGTTTTTCTATTCGGACGAGAAACTATGCTCAGGTTTTGATATTTACAGTCCTTTTTAGGTTGAGCAGTGCAAAACGCCCTGGGTGTTGACATGGAGATTTACAAAATTTGCCTCTTCCGAGAAAGGTTTGCGCACTGGCGTCTCGCGGTGAACCTGTCCCCTTTAAAGTGCAACGATCAAGGCGAACTCTCAGCCTTTCCAGCGAGCTGTTTGCTTGGTGATAATCCCATCAGAAAAGATAGCTAAGCCCGAATTCCAAATGAACCACGAGCTGTGTACGCAGCATATGGTTGCATGCTCACCGGCATTTGTGAAAGAGCGGTGTCTTGGGTATCCGGGATTTTCAGCCGTATCTGAAGGGCGAATGAAATGGTCAGATTGTCTTCTGAGTGAACCGTGCATTTCGATCTGGGTTACTGGGCGATATCTGACCCACAGACTAACGGTAGATCCCGATGAACAACCGATGACATGGAGGTTGAGGAGAGCAACGCGCAAATTTTCTTACTCTCTTTCTCGCTCAGTGTTTTCGCCCTTTGCCGCGATTCCGATGGCATATGATCTCCACTCAGATTTGTGCTATATATATACATATAGAAGTAGTGAGTAGTATCTGGATGCGTAAATAAAATTTACCGGGGAGCACACGACCGGTTTCGCGGTTATTGTCGCTCGTCAGCTATGCGTACCCGGTACCCTCTTGTCCAAACATCCTTATACTTGTGCACTCCGAGTTGATATTTCTCACCAGAATCGAATCTGTAGCATCAGGAGTGTACATGGAAGCTGTTCGTGGAAGAGTCCACAGAAGAATCACAACTGTGATTCGTTGATATTTATTTGTCAGTTGGGCTGAGCCAACCTTAGAAGCGAGGGCAGATGCCCCAGAATATACACGAATATATACGAAGAGTTTCCATGCACACTCCTGACGCCGAAAATTCGATATACATATATATGTACTTAATGAATAATCTGGCTAGTGGTTTAATGTGAGGAATATATTCTGTCCTGGTTATTAATCTTAGGAGAGCGCATCTGTCAAATTGTGTAATTATAACCTCGACTGAAATTATCGTTATAAGGACTGTAGGCAAAATTGCTAAAACCTTTCAGCGTGGCCTCAGATAATATTTATCAGATTATATACGTGATGAATTATTTCTGTGCATCGGTTATCGTCAGGCTGAAACGCAAAACTTGTTGGGAAATTCAAATTTAGAAAGTTTCTTATCTAAATTTGTCCAGTAAATGTCGATTCCACTTTCCGAGCAAAGGGCTTCCAGTTAAAATTCAGCTATGTTCAACAAGACAGCCAATCGATTGATGTCAAACAGTCAAAACGAGCACTCTGGATATGAGACTCCGACGTTTTGCCGTTCCTGTCCTCGATCCCATTTTCCCGTTAGAAAACGTCAAGCTGGTATACGAAAGCAATATATGACCAGTTCATGAAATGTACCGAAAGTGTGCAGTTAGAATGTTTAGAATTGGCGAACACAGATCTGTCATTCCAGCTTACCTTGTCAGGTCAGTACAATATACTTGAAAAGTTTCTGTGTGAAGTTTGTTATTTCAATGAGTAATGTAAACGGTTAAAATACAAGAATGAATTTCAGTCTTAGCAGTTTCACTGATCCTGTCTGTTAGTTCCACTGTGTTGGTTACCTTAGACCATGCGAACGGTAGGGCCTTGACGCACGGTTTTCGGGGTACCAGATAGTCCAGTGCAGTCTGTTAATGTTTGCTTCTGCAGCAGACAGGATTCTCTGCCTGACCTGTTTGGAGTGGCTGACAAGCGCTGGAGAGACGACGTTGAATGATTTACCTCTCGCATGCATGTGACACGCATCGACTGCACATGCGAATAGCTCGCTGGTGATTGTCTTATTGATTCATACAACGAACGGGGACGTTCTTGAGTTTGATCAGACAGAATGCTGGCTATTTTATGGACGCATTCCGATACACAAGAGCACATGAATGAATACACGTAAAAGAAAGTCGAGTATCGCTCGCTTGTCTTTCAGTTTGAGTTGTAAATAGGCTCGAGTGTCGAAAGTTAGTTGAAGGTTTGTTTCATCGAATGATTTCATTACTGCATTTGATATTCATCTGATCAGTATTTGGGCACTGACTTCTTTACGTGTTATGTTGGAAAAGGTGGTCTTTTTGAGAATTCAGGATGTCTTCTTCAGCTCCCTTGATCTAAGATCACCAACACACTGTCCGGTGGTGGCCAAGCGGATTAGGCCACGGCGTTTGGACGTGAAGGTCGCGGGTTCGAACCCTCCCACCGCCGGTCAACCCCTCTTGGCCTCGGTCCCCTTCCTGAGGAATGGTGTAAACTGTCATATCATTAATAAAGAAAGTAAATAATAAAAGATAAAAAAGGTATGCTGGAATGACAAATTTGTGATGGCCTCTGTGCGACTTAAAGCTAGTTTCTAACACCAATCAAAATAGTACAACAGAAGGTAACGATGCTTTCTGTGTTTAACCTAATGATGACTTGAATTAATCCCGAGTTCTACTACGGTGCTTATGTTATTTATGGTGTCCTAGGTGATGTTTGCCACAATAATGACATTGTCCAGTTGGTATTCACTAGTCCATTTGATTGTCTTCTATAGGCCAGATACGACTGAGCCACAAACAGCTGTAACCATGACGAGTTTGATGGGTCGTCAACAGGTTGACTCGTTTAACCTCACCAGTTCTGTATGAGGATGGGCAACTTACAATTCTTCCCCTAGCATTACGTTTATTACAACCAAAAACCCTGATTGCCAAATGTCAATCTTTGTATGATTTCCGGTAATATTATCTATTAAACTTTCCATTCTCGATTTCGTTAAATTCATTAGGAAATTTGTTTCCAAACACTTGCCACACACCTGACGAATCTAATAAAGTATGAGTAGACAATGTGACCCAGAGACATCAACATGTCGCTGTGCAGTGCACAAGAAAATAGTCAAATGCAAACGATACAGACAATCAGTCTTGACCACGAAACGGTGCTGGAGTTCTAAACACGGCATACGCCAAACCATTTTGATTCTGATTGATATTTAATTGAGTATTAATCATGACAGTATCAGTAGTGGCACATCACTTACATATTATATTATTCAGAATAGAAGTTTGATTAACTAAAGATTCTTTAACTGATGGATCCGAATTCAACACTCCGAGAAGTCGATTGCTGTGTGCTAGCCGCCCGTGGCCGTGCAAATCAGTGACGGATAGGTGCAACATCATGTGGTGAAGTTCAACAAACCACTGAGAACCTGCCCGGCAGCGTAATATTCAAGGCGTTCGACTCAGAATCGTTCATACCGGGTTCTCGTCCCAGTTCGGGCGTGGTGGATATTCCCTACTCATGATTCCTGACAAGACTGGTGAAACAGCTCTGCAGGGCTTCCATGCTTTCTTGATGCTGAGTTGAGCGATGATATCACATGGTGAATTATTTCGTGGAACCATTCTACCTTCTACTACTAACACATGCTTGGAGAAGTGTTTGAAATTTGCGGAACAGAATGATCAATAGAAGTTCTGCCTGTAGGTGACGAAGTACGCCGGCATCATGATACTACTGGTAAATGCACTGCTCCTAGGGACACAGATACCAGATGTGTCTTGGATCTCACTGGGCGTTCGAATCGGCTAAATGCCAAGATTTGTAACCAAGTGTGAGTTTCTGTCAATCGTAAATCTATCAACTTATTGATCCAAAAATTGAAATGATTCATTGACCAGAGTTGACATGAAAACAAGAAACCAGTTGGGTTAATTTTTTTCTGTGATCTTGCTTTTTTTGTAGCACAGACGTGTGTGAAATGATTTCGTTACATTCAGCTAGAAGTGTTTAGCCAATTCATCTTGTTTATGGTCACAGTGTGTCTCGAAGTCGCCCAAGATCAATTGCAATGACCACTTCCCTGACTTGATAAAAATTACCCATGGTAACCGAAACGTCAGCTGATTACACTCCATTTGGCAACTGCTTACTAGGAATTTCTCCGGGAATTACCCGCATGTGACGCTGTTATCTTAATTATCCTTCTTATTACTAGGTGGACAACCATACACCAAAACCTTATCTATATAGTCAATTAACCTCGTAGGAAAACGAAAGTCTAGTCAATTAGATCCCAGGTTCCAGTGAAAACTGCACGGCACATTTCTTTGCCATTCTCGTTGTTCCCGTTGTTCCATTCTTCCCTGGACATGAGTTCCTTGCATTCTTTTGAAACGTCCTTGAAGCCTGACATTCGGCGCGTGCACGAGAAATACACACAGTGGTACTTTACAAGCATGACAAATTGTATTGCCATTATGCTGGAAAATAGTACATTATTATCATTCGAAGGCAGCAGGCAAGATTTTCGTACCGGGACATTAAAGTTAACATTACTCGGTGAATCGGGGTTCGAAAGCGCTAACTCCAATCTCTTCATCTTACTTCTTATATTAATGAGGCAGCAACGCAATGGTGCCCCGTGAGTCTCTTGCGAAATCGCTGAGGTCCAAACCCTCGTCGCGAAGATGGATAAACACTGCGTTTTACTTAAACCAGTACTACCGTAGAACCAAAGGTGGCACTGTCTAATATTTCTTACTTTTCACTGAAAAGATTAGATTCTGCGCTTGTGAACAGTATCAAAATGATTTTCATTTTTTGAATTTCATGAAGTTACGAGCGGTGAGAACACGGGCTCTTTCTCATTCTGTGTCATGCGAACGTCGACTTTCAGCTTGACTTTCAGCTGTTGCTGACGTACCAAGAATGACCTCGTGCTTCATTTCGTCCTGTCATGAACCCTAACAGCTTTAGTCATTTGCGTAGGTTCCCGTCCAATTCTGTTTCGTTTATTCAGGCAAAAGAAATCAAATGACCTTTAACCAATCAAGATGATTCTGGTTCATTAGTCACAATCAACCAATCCAAGCACAGATGTTTGGTTGCCTCGTGTGAAATGACCAACCACAATTCGTCTTGCTCGATTCCATGTGATATCGTCGCTCAACTGACCGTCAAGAAACCATGGAAGCACACTGTACAGCTGTTTCATCCTTGTTAGGAATTATCAGCAGGGTGTGTCCACCGCACCCGAACTGGGACGCGAACCCGAGACGAACGATTTTGAGCAGAACGCCTTAGCCATTACGCTTGATTCCATTGCTTATTATCTAGCCTTCAGATCGTGCGAGACGTCTGCTTGCTTCCGAACATTTCCCAAAACCCTGATAACCTTTGACTTGTGCCCGAGAGGTAATGATTTAGACCTTACTTTGTCAAAGTTAGAGTTGACCAGGGTTATTCGAATGTTTCCAGAGATTTATCAACCTTTTCCAACTTCCGGACAGGAGATCCGACGCGACTACATGGTACATTGCAGGTGGACCAAGTGATCACACATCTTGGTAACGCTTCCCTTCCGTTGCGCCGTTTACTACGGGTCACGTATCCCCTAGACAGGAAGCACTCAGTCTAGGTTCTTTGCGGGGAAATGAAATACACTGTCATTGAACTAATGAAAGAAGTAAATGAAAAAGAACTGACTGGAAATAGAGCGACAGGCTAGTTAAAATCACTCTAAAGGCCCAAGGACCTATTGGCTTGATCGGAAAACTAATATTATTAGGTATGTGATCAATATTTGCATTCCACTGGACTCCGCTGAAATGCGTGAAACATGACGCTGTTAGACGCCAAATGATCTGAGGAAGATTGTATTGCTATCTACACTTTGCGAAGGCTGAAACTTCAGCCGTGTAGTCTATCAAACCTTGTACGTTGTTACTGTCTTGTCATTCTCCTAGTTACAACAAATGAAACAGTAATCGACCAATCGCTCTGTCCTCAATTGTCAACAGAGGTCGGTTACCTATCTGACGAGGTGAGCATTATGCAAGCAGGTGAATAGTTAATAATGTATTTTGTCCGTAGAACTGGGAATCTCCGTCTCACTCTAACCATTTCAATGATAATACAAACAGCCGGCAGTTTGCAAACAAAAAAAATCAATGTTCACTGAAAATGTTTTTAATGGTATCAAAACATCTTGTTTCTGAACGTGCAGTTCTTGCAAACTTGCGAACGTTCTCCACTGGCAGGATCATATCGATTAGCCTGATTTGATTCGGATGGAATGTTCGCGAGCATGTGGGAGGAGGTTTGATTGGCAGCAACCAATTTGAGAGACCCGTGGCCTTGGTGTGACATTCGGTTATCGACCAAAGGTCGAGTATACACGGCCGGAGTTAGATCGATACTGGTATGCGGTAACGAATCGGAATAGGTTAAAGTGGTTGCGACATGTTTTTGCAAGCCCACAGAACTGTTGTCTCGTTTTACGCTGTTGTTGAATGCAACTCATGGTTAGAGGATGGTTCTGAGTGACCTATCGATCTAATGGGTAATAAGTGTAAAAGCTTTAATCAGTGGACGGACTCGTGTAGGTGTGTAGCTTTACTGCCGAGTTGGAGTTCAAGGGGTCACTTGTTAGTGTGATGGTTGGCGACAATAAATAACATGGGTCATCGGTTCAGTCAGCCAGGTTCTTCCCGTCCTGATCTGGTTTCTTCATTATGATTCTTCATTTTTAAAATTATTATTACTACTTTTTCACCAATTCTCGGTCATTTTTCACTTGGAGTAGATGCTAGTGCACGATAACTGTGAACGCCAGAGCACAGTGGTACAAGAAGAATGAACTTAACTGATTTGAACTGGCTACTAGCATGACGTTTGAAACGATTAGGGTGAACTTCCTACCACCCAGAACGGGCCGCAATTCGGAAATGACACGTCATATTGTCTGATGAATCAAACGCAATGCTAGAAAAATGTGTCGCCCATATAATTCGTTGAAATATTTCCGTCATTGTGCATTCGACAGACCAACAAACCGACTGGTTTTATTCGCATGTCTAACCCGTTTCGATTATTTTTATTATCCAACTGGACCCTGTATGGTTTTTTAAGTACGAATTCGAATCTGAGATGAAGAACTAAGCCCCCGTGGGTGTTAGGAAACACCCAGTCAGATTAGATGTATACAGTAAAATATGTCTGGATAATACGACTGCATCGTGCATATCTTAAAATGTTTGGATCTAAAAATTTTATCAAATAAGTTAGTGAGCGTTTTGAATTGATTCTGACCTGTCCCATTACTGGGTGAATGCGGTCGAAGACCCAGACATATGGTAGAGCAGAATACGACTGCGACAGACGAAGGGTATGAAGAACTCCATGATGGGATCTAGTTAAGAGCTAATATCGAAGGAAATGACAACGGCCGGTATTGGGCCCAGGCCGCCGCATCGAAAAGCAAACACGGCATGACTAAACCAAAGATAGACAGCAATAGTCATTTATCAGATGCGTATCGTTCAAAATGCAGGTCGGACAGTTGAACCAGCGCAGATAAACGGAGACTTAAAAGAACGGACGCGAGGGTGCTCAGTACATAGCCATACCGAGCCGGAAATGTTTCACCATTCAGAATGGATATCCTCCATGGCAATGAGTTGGAAAGGAACGGTGTACATGTCTGAGTCTAAATTTGAAAGCTAATTTGCTTCAGTGAACAATGAATCTGTGTACCACCCGCATGTCTTCGCATTGTCACATCAGTTAGTTTTGTCCGCTTGCGCGGGCGTTCTTGGTTTAGTGTAAATATTTAGTTGGTCAGTCTTTTCAGAACAAGTCTGAAGGATAAGTATAGTGAAAGAGTCATGTCCTTTGTTCTTTAGGACGCATTACACTGGTTGGCGTGAGCCCGGCAACCGTAACCTTCAAACGTGGATTGGAGTAGAATCAGATTAGTGTTCCAATCGGTCAAGATGTATTGACCAGCCGAGGTACGGTAAACCGCCATCTAGCTTCACAGTGACCGGCAGATCTGGGATTGAAACCTCTGACCGATTTGGAGTACCGAGTACCTCAAGTTTACCTATAGTTGCGCATTCCAAACTTCGAGACAAAATTGTGTACACGAGTCTGGTTGGATACTCACCCGATGAGCCAGGCTGCCTAGACTTCAAGCGTAAAAACCAAACTGCTGCCACGCAGAATTACACAAGACATTCGGAGTCTTAGTTTATGATTGTGGTGTCCCGGACGAACGGCGAAAAATTATTTTATTAACTACCAGCCTTGATAAATTAGTCAACATGGTTACTCCTTGAACAGAACGTGGTGGGTTCCAGTCCAACGACCACCGGACAACTTTTTCACATGACAGGTCTCGTTTGACCAAGACCGCCATCCTGACCAGGACATACACTGACGTTCTATCAACACTGAGACCTAAAGTAAACAATTTAAAAGGCATAACAAATTATAGCACTGAACTCGTTAAAGAAACAACTGCCTCGGTGTAGTTTTAACATCTCCGTAGATTAGAATTTAGTAGTAATGCAAGGCAGCACTTATCGCTTTCACATCATTTCCGCTGAGTTAAATAATCACGTTTATTCATGTAGTAATTGACCACGTGATATCATCGCCCAACTGGCCATTAAGAAATAATGAAAGCTGTTTCATCCTTGTTAGGAATTATGAGCAGGGTATGTTTGCCGCCCCAAAATGGGACGCGAACCCCGGGACTAACGATTTTGAATCGAAAGCCCTAGCCATTAGGCTACTGGGCTGACTCTGGTGGTTTTTTAATGGTGAGTTGAGCGATGATATCAGGTGGAGAATTATTTCATGATAAGATTCAATCTATTACTGCTAGCACACCCAATTAAATTTGTTATTGCATAACTGTCTCGTGTGAGGAAAAAGCATTGCCAACCCAATGGACTAGCCCGGAGACGGGGATAATTAAGCACGTTAAGTCTGACATTGGAAGTACTGAACCAGGCACTTCATAAGTTGATGGAACACGACCAACAGCCGCAGAATGAAAACGTTTCGTCTCTCATCCAAATGGTCGACCCTGAAAGGAATTCGTGAACCTACTCGTCTGTAGACGGGGAGAATCACTGTCATATTCTGGTAACACAGATCGAAATTGTATTTTCGACTATCCGAATGACGTGGCAACGTGGGATGAGAAAATGTACAGCGAAGTTAAGTAAAGTAGGTGTCTCACGCCTTCGTGGTTGGGGTCCGAAAGACTTGTCGACTTGCGGGCTGGAGACACTTAAGGATATGCCAATGAATCACGAACAATGGTGTTCGCGTTGTCTTTTTCTATCGAATCAGAATGATTAAAAGAGTGCGTTTATAAAGCTAGACTGCATTCCGTGTGCTGGCAACAGCAGCGTCTCATCTTTTCCCATCTGTGTAGGTCTCCTCTCTGTTCCCTTTCGATATTCACTCTTTTTATAGAAACATGTAACCCTGGGGAAAAGTCAGCCATCAGTGAGATTTGCCTTGCTGTTTTTACGCAGAACGACGATGATGGTGATGATGACATACCCGGTCCGTACGAGTTTAAACAAGTTTTTGTGCGTGTATTCATGTACAAACAAACAAATTTGATCTGTATTGAAACGTGCACTATGTGATGCTACCTTTTTAAATTTTGACTTCACATTTGATATGACCGACTGAATGTGGTACACGAAAAGTATTCGGTCACCTCGGGTTTAGTCCGACGGTGGGGCACGGTCAGTGTGCTATCGATTATTTCTACTAAAATACGAACAAGAAATTAATCGCCATGTGAAATCCTGTGGGTAATAATTTGACGAAGACATAATCTCTTACTACTGATAAAATACGAACAGTTGCATGGCTGATTTAGTATTTGTTTGGGTTTGATCATTGTCTTGTGAATTACTTGCCTTGTACCTGGTTATCCCTGCTGGCCGTTGGCCGTTGGCATTAGTATCACTACTTGTTTATCATCATCTTGGATTTCATCTCTCTCCCCTCCGCGCCAATTCAATAGGATTTTGGTGAGGATGATTTGGAATTCACTAAAATGCATATCCTTCAAAATTGGGATTTGAATCGTGACGGCAAAGTCAATTTGGATGAGATGAAAATGCTTCTGATGGCTTACAGTGCACGCGAGTTTGAATTTGCCAATCGCAAATGATCACTTGTCACGTGTTCATCGTGTGACAATGACTGCACACATTGACCTGATTGTTTGTGAATAGAAATGAACACGACGAAATGGGCCGTTGTAATTGGTTGATTTTGATTCAATTAATGCGCATGCCGCTAATATGCATGCGTGCGCACAAATCAGTCAGTTGTACCTGATCCCAATAACTTGTCACTTTCTCTCTTTCTTTCTATCCCACTTTCTCAATGACACACACACACACGCACACGCACACGTTGTGAAGCTGCTGTCATATTTTGTTTTTAGTTTTCGGATAAGTGAGAAATTTGTATTGCGGAACAGATTTTAAACAGTCTTCGTCTGTTCATTTCCATTGTATCAGAGGCTGTCCAAATACCGTGTAATTGTTTGTCAGTGGATTCCATAACATTCGAGAGCAGTCATTTCAGTACATTTTGGTTAATTCATTGCTTCTTAGTAAGTGCGTGAATGAAAACCCGCAATAGTACGTTCTTGAGGCCAATAGGACCCCTCGGGTCTTGTGGACTGTGAGTCCAAAATAAAGCCATCCATGTTTCAGCCAGGCCCCGCATACACAGATTGCATAAGGAAGAAATCAATAAATGGATAAATATGAACAAAAAATTGTAATAGAAGATATTAAAGAAGACAATATCAGTTTAAGCAGAACTGAGAAAAACTGAGCACCGAGTACGCCGCATTTAGGCGACAGAATGACCTACTCATGTGATGGATGGCAAACAAAGACAGGTTTCCAGTTCTTTGCAGTTAGTTATAATTTGCCACAATTTCAAAAACAGAAACTCAAAATCATCCAATAGAATTGCGCCAATCAATTTGACGCTCGGTAACCGAGACAATAAAAACTGGACATTGTATTTCCTTTAGTTGCATCATCTTCAGAAAGAAAGCAGTGGTCAGCTGTAATCCACAAAGATCGTTCTTTTAGTAATGGTTTGTGGGGGTGCGTTTCCAACGCGTGATTTTCAAGCGCGGTTGCTCTGATGCTGACTAATTTTCAGTCAGTATTAACTCGTATTGTGTGAACCAGTTGTAATCGACATTTTGATAGTCATTACTGATGTGACGTAACACTTTGCACAGACGTGGCGGATATTCACATCTCCGGCTCAGAATCATTGTGATTAACCGGTTAGTGTTACAACTGTGATGACTTTGCGCAATTTAGGTGACTGACCAAATATTATCCGACCATTCATTTACTCATCGACACAATTATTTCGCCCCGTCGCCGAACAAATGTGTTAGTTTAGCTTACCTACTTCAAAAGCACTACATTCTACTAGCAAATTGCTGAGGACAAATAGGATAGAACAGATCTCCTGATACAGTTATCGGTGGCCAATCTAACTATGTGCGCAATTCATACGCTTTGGAAATGCACTTGCAACTGGTCATACACTTGCACACACGTGACGTTTCTTAGTAGTCGGGACCGTGGTCTGCAAAATACCCTCTTTGCACAAAAATCGCCTTCCAGTTTGGAGTGGGCGAGTTGCGTATCGACGCATTTTATGGTAGCAGAGACGTCTTCCGCCCACCCCCTTGTGCTGCCCGGGAACACAGGTGTAGTTAAGATAGATCGATCGGTAGTGTGATGTTGTCGAGTACGAGGCCCGCCAGTAGGAGTGAACGCCAAGTCACGTGTTCACAGCCCTTCAAATCCAGCACAAACTTATCCATTGTCCCGGAGAGCTCATATCTATCCATTGTGACAACTGAGGTTCAGTTAGTCACGCTGGTTCGTATACAAGGTATCGATAGGAACAGAACTGGCATTCAAAACAGGCAATCGTCTCGGTGGTGAGGCAAGCAATAGTGCGCAACTCTCCAAGTAACCGAGACGTTATAATGGCAACTAGGACGAATAAAGTGCAAAGCTTAAGGGACCTGGATGTAGCCAGCAATGTTTGCTGGGTTTATATCTACTTTCGAAACTTAATACCACACTGACACGTGCTAAACGTTTATTTTTAAGTCTTGAACATAATACGATTGAATATATATATGAAAAACCAGTACGGTTATCAAGGTCGATGATCGACCTGAACAACACAATCCTGTATGCCACAACTTGGTTGAATATCCAAATTCTGGGAGACCGCGATATCACAACCCTGAGGCGTGAGCATCACATATGAGACATCTGACAGTTAGCTGACCGTGAGCTTAGAACTCGTTCACAGTCATCGTGCAGTCTGACGGCTATCAGTTGCTAACCAACATAAACAAATGGTCAATCCCTGGCGAGCAAGTGACAGTGATAATCCTAAATGAATGTTAATTGTTGCTATCACGTGATAACGATCTCATTGCTTTCCTGCCCAGAGAGAGGGTTTTGGTTTTGCATATCGCGAATCCCGCGTTTTCGAGTTGAAAGGCCTGGGCTCGATCGCTGAGCGTGGCGGTAGGTGCGTATCACCAGCTAGTTGCAATGAAAGCTCAAGTCACGTCTGATTGTTCCCGAATGTAATATTGATCGGGTAAATTAAAGTTTACAGGAGAAAGTCGGAATCCAGAGAACAATCAGCCAAGTAAAGTATACTAAAGAGGTCCCCGTATATTTTAAATAAATCGGACTTTGCCTAAGGTCTTTTTGTTCTTTCAGTACGACGTGCAGTTGTTGCGTCAATATGTTTTAGTGTTTTTTTGCTGGATTAGTAAACAGTTCTGTATCACCCTCTTAGGCTATACTCAGGTGACTGTCGATCATCACAGACGGTTGTGCCGTAGTGGGTTCGGCAAAGTTCGTGAGCGCCTTTGGAGCGTGAAATGGCAACAAAGAAGTCGGTTTCTGACACTGGAAACGAGAGAGCTTTCGGAAAATTTTGGAAACATTTAAACAAAGCATATCCAATGGGATTCTCACAAAAATACTTCGTCTAAATTGCGTAATTTTTAAACCGCAAAATCCCCAGGTGATCATTTGAAAACCAAAACTTCAAAGCACAACGCCTTTCCCATTTGAAAATGGTGCACAACCGGAAGAAAGTAGAAGCCAATCAGATAAACAAATGTACCGCAAAACTTTCAATTTTTGTTTTAAGTATTAGGCGGTCCGTACGTTCACGAATGACCGTAATTTTCTTGGGAAATCGCCTAAGAAAAGTAGACGCACGTTTCTCAGTCAGGAAAAAAAGATGCGATCAGAAGATTTATCGACGTAAGAGTGTTCCCCCAACGGTTCCTGGTCAAGCAAAACAAGGGAACGGTCGTCAATCAGCTGAATGGCAAAAAGCGCATCGAATCAAGTAGAAGAAATAGAAAGTTGTCGGAGCAAAGACCTATTGCTTCACACCAATGACAAATATATTGTAAGATTTACTCATAAGTCACCTTGGTGAGACATCGATCGCACTGGGATGATAAGAAAAGTATTTCACCTGTGCTTTTACCGGTTTTTCTTGATACGATTTTGCTATACGAGTACCGGTCATTTGTCTGTACAAACGTTCAACTGGCAGCCAATTGAATTTACCGGATTGATTGCCCTGAGGGAAGACGGGACAAGAATGACCAGATGACCTGGGAACTTTGCGAACCATATCAGCGCACTAACCAGCCATATTTGCGGTTTTAGGATTCTTGAAAGTGTTTTTTAAACCATAGGATATTGTTTCCGAGAATGGGAGACAATTTCTTGCTTTTATTTCCTAATCGAGTAGAAAAGCGTATTGTTCCCAAACAACGCGGAAACGAGAAATCAAACATGAAATCTCCAGTTGTTGGGTTCTGGAAAAGAAATTGCTTGTTTCCATAGAGAGCATGGTACCCTGAGTTTTGATGGCCATTTCTGGGGGATTAATGAAATTTGAATGTTAATTAAATTTGTGTAAATAAAATTGCTTCCAAAATAAGCAATTATTGCGTAATTTGGTTTCGTTTAGTGGGATTTAGGAACCCTGGATATTAAAGGAACTATGGTATTTTTCTTTCGTAGATCGAATCTCGAAAGTGATGGGGTTACAATTCTGATTAAAGTGACTGAATAGAGATGGAACTAACTGGGAATTTATTTGGACCTCTGAGTCTGTCTTTGAATATCATGGACCGTAAACTCATCTGCTTTCTTTGGAACTGACAAGGGAAGAGTAAGATAAGAGCAGAATGTATAAAACTTTACAAAATGTCGCTACAATCAAGGGGGATTCTATGAATGATAGTTGGTGGTTTAGAGGACCGCCTATTCAGAAGACTGCTCTATGGATCCATCAGAAAAAGACACATTTCGTCAGAACTCGTCGATCGAATCCGATAGATGTCACGTCCGATTTTATCACGTCTCGAAAAGGTGATTCGAATCAAAATGCCGGTACATTACCAGTATCGTCCCTTCTTTTCACGCATCGAACCATGGGATGTTAAAATTAGCCATAGTGCCCATTTTCTTTAATCAATCTCATGTTTCACTTCCAAACATCAACCGATCCAAGTGGGAAAATAAATGTGCATCACGTTTGATTTCTGTCCAAGAAATAGCAACATTCTAAAGAAACATTATAAAAAATCTCGAAACAAATTCATTTAGAAGTCGAAATATCAAATTTCCCTCAAATTGTAACGAAATTCTCTTGTTTTGTTTTTTTCTTTTGTTGTTTAAATTCACACTTTGACATGAATGAGAAAACGAAAGAGTTTGAAAACACAATGGGCGTGTGGTATGCTTTGTTACAACAATTTTCAAAGAAGAATGCTTGGTCGGTTTGGAGAGAACAAGACATAGGAGACCATAGGGGAACCGATGTCATGAATGGGCGTCAACTTAGACAACCAAATCGATATTCTGTTTAATAGGATACATGATACACTTGAGTGTACGTGTGCTCCAAATAATACACATACATTGTTTGTGATAAATACATTTAGGCTGCATTTTACAATTTGCGCTCGAATTAAAATCGTCCAGTTTACAATTCGGAATGATTGTTAAAAGTGTCATGGCCTAGTAGAATAGCTTTACCGTCAGGTATCGCGAATTGTCAATTGCCGGTCATTTGATTGCACCTCCGGAGAACGGTAGAGAACATGTTTCCAAGTACAGCAAAGTGAGTGATTCGTCGACGAGATACGAGATGGGAAAACTATCGAGCATGTCCGACCGATCAATAAGCTGAGAGTGATTAAACAAAACCTCACAAGACGTCAAATCACTGCTTGTTTGTTTTGTTCAGAAAGACAACTGGTCTACTAGCACTCCTGAACATCTATAACCATTCGATTTGTACCACTATCTGTGATACGTTTTCCGCTGTACAAGGCCTGGTCATTCTTTCATTTGAGAGTGGAAAAATCAGATGACCGTGAAACGACTCTCATTTGGTTGTCCGACAATTAGGAAGTGCGCCTCGGATAACGGTTCTTCTGACTAGAAGCAAATAACGCAATCACTCCCCCACCCGAGTTTGAGTCTGTATGAGTTGCCGAAAACAAACGTTTCAATATTTTCATTTTTTTTGCCACAAACGAGCTCAAGCATAACCCTAGTGTTCAAAACCGATCACATTCGTTATCTAATTTCCGATATACTAGACGAATTTTAGGTCATCCATGAATGGAAGCCAGATGAACAAATTGTAAAAGATACAACGGTTTTGGCCCGGGAGAATTCCTCATTTCGTTTCTGCCCAATCTTTTCACCGGTACATCCGGTCCAGTGAAGACATAACACCGTAGACTGGGAAATGTTCTTCAGCTGTTTTTACTCGGGGTTGTCAAACTGAATTAATTTAACATTGTTGCTATCAAACGCGGGTAGCACAATTGATTCACATTCCATCTCTACCACCCTGACCCTCGGTGTTCTCGTTGGACGCAAGTGAGTAGGACATTGAATGCGGTCCAGTGTCGATCAGCAACTGTTCACCTAGACTCGTAGACCGAATTACATTTACGGCTGAATATCCGTGTGACAACTGATCGACAACACCGAAAAACCGAATGTGCAAATAGCTTTGATGTCTAGCACACTGCTGGCACTGCTTATTATTGGCGATCACGTTCATTTTGCGTTGTCTGGCCAGTTCGTACTTCGAGTAGGTAGGCGACTGAAGTTCGGAAATCATAGATCGCATACCGTTGTCAATTTTATCTACGAGATTGGTACACGGTATTAGGTGAACGACGTAGGAGATGGAACAACATTTTCATTGTTTCATGTGAACATCCTGTGGTTGTAGTATAAATCACATTAAGCGGTTAGTCTGACACCCCAGTCAGGATGTAAGGAAAAACGGGGCCTAGTCTCGATTCGGTTTTTATGTCCATCTGAATAAGTATGACCTTGGCAAGATCGCCGGCAAAGAATCACGAAAAACCCTGGGAACTCACGAGGAAGACTATAGGAGAACCCCTTTAAAACGGAAAATAGACTTAGCAAGAACAACAAAATATTTCAATGGCGGTTATTCGAATCAAAAAATATTTATTGCTGCAGTTATTTGTTCCAAAGAAATTATAATGCCTCAAAAAGTTCAGATTTTCACACTATCCCAGAAGCCTGTTGGAGCCGTATCAGCCAGGAGATATCACAAAGGAATGGATTATGATTAATTGGTGAAACACTTACTAACTGCTCAAAAGTAGTGATGATTAAATAGAAATTAGTTGGAATTTCATCCTAATTGACAATGACCAGTTAAGAAATTTTCGATAAAATCCGGTGCTTTCCTTAGTGACTTGCTAGGAAGGAATTCAAGTGACTCGTGCTTCTTTCAATATTTTGCTCTAAGATTTGAAACGTATTAGGGCTGAAAAAATTGGCCCAAGGCGACTGTTCAAAATGGCTCAAACGGGGTAACGAATATATTTAGACTGAAACATGAACTTTACTACACCATAAGTCTCCGTGGTTTATTCAAGTGATTCTTGCGTATTCTTTTTTGCTGATAAAATGGCCTGTACTGAAAAAAATGATACTCTAATGGAAAGTTCCTAACTTGTAACCATACACTGAATAGGTCAATGAATTTCTAGGATGCTAAATTGATTTTAAGTGACTGGAAATCGCGAAATTGCAATTGTTTCCATAATACTACTAATAGTAGTAATAGTAATAATTATTTTTGTTCTCGTCGTTGTTGTTATGACAGGCGAACAGGTAGACAACAGGACTGTATTCTAGGAACCCTGTCTACTTTTGATTACGAGCAGAGTGGGACTAGTCATGCCAAACATTCCCATAACCGTTTTACATAAATCGAAGACGCGCTGACTTGTGATTATTCATGTATAATGTTTCCGTTCGAACGAAAACCTATGAAAAATGCCGGAAAAACGGGAAATCAATAACGATTTAGCTATTGCAAGTGTGTGAGTTCTGTTAGCGAGTGCCAGGGTTGAAAATGGTTCAGGTTAAATAGCACACAAGTGATTTCTAACTACCATTTTAGTCCAGTTCGTGGCCAGCCTCATGAATTAGATTAGCTATTGCTTCTGTTGCGTTTCATGGTTGAAAAAGAAGCAATTAACCAAGACACAGACGGTTAAATGGAACAATTCAAAGAAGTCGCAAACAAAATGGAATCACCATTTAAATTTCCTGTAACCCGCAGTCCCAAAGCGTCACTCGGAAGCCTTTTAATCCGGTCCGTATCGATTAGGTTTGAACAGTATGAAAAGAGCCTAGTGCTTTCGTTGCCCGTCCCGGCGAGAACAGTAGGAGAATTGAAAGTCTAAATGGAATATTATCGAATGTTTATAATTAACGGTGCTTATGATTTGCTGATCCAGTTGAAATGTGCCCTGTATAACAGCTGTGCAAACATAGTGAAGGTTGAGCTATTTCAATCTGAAAGGAAACAGTGGTGTAGAGATTCTCGACAGTCGAAACTCTGCGTTCCCAGGTCGAAACCGTGGCCATATGCCCAACAGATCTGCAACCTAGTTTATTCTGTGAAATAGTAACTCATTCAGTCAAGTACTCCTCGTGTTTTCCTTCATTTCGCGATGATAATTGCGAGTGGGATACAGATATCGAGGAAAGAGCAAAGCTTTATTTTATCTGAGTTTCAAATACCATGGTTTTTTCCCCTACTCTCGTATCTCCCATCGTGCTGTTTAATTAATTGCCTATGATAATTCTGTTCCCATAAAACGCTTGCCAAATCAGAGTTTCATGACGATTGAAATAGTTACACCATCTTTTGGGTCCCACGGTAAGATAACAGGGATACAGGCCAAAAAGTGAAGTAACGTATGAATCGAAAGACACACCCTTGAAACGTCTTTGAGAACAGTAAAGAAGGATTGGAAAAACACATTGGTATGAAAATTGGGAGATGGTGCTTCGTATCATCGTTGTAGTGTCGAAGCTTCCTGATTTGAAATTGCAGACCTGAACAGAACCAAACATTTCATTATACTTTTTCATACTGGGAGATTCATCTTCCCATTGATTTTGTGGAGCGGATTATCAATTTGAGTAGTTGAAAATCAAGCAACTAGCAGCTTAATCAATCTAATGTTAGTTATTTCACATTTTTATGCGCACCAGTAAAAAATATTCAGAAAACGACAAATGTTTTGCGTTCAACGTTCCAGTAATCCTAAGTGAGTGACAATTTGAGACTATTCGGAAAAGAGTGACGTGGCCGTGCCGCACACGGTGGCGATAGCAAATTGGACCAGTCCTAAAAAACCGCTCTAGCATCCATTATCTTCTATTTCCTCTAATAATGAACTAATGTATTTATATATACAAATGTATGATTTTTCATGAAGAAGGTCTCGACAAAAAAGAGCAGCCAAATGAGCAAGCTGATCTCTCTTGAGAGAACAAGTTCAGGTCACAAACACGTCATCCTTGGCAATTCCGTTATCTTGCCAACTCCCGAATGCCCGGAATGTAGGTCTTGGGATGTGGCAAACTACAACATCAGCGGAACTACGATACGGCCATCACAGGACACAGCAGGCCTTCCGGGGTAACCGAAAAACTGTCCCGGTTAGCGAAGAAAGCTGGAAGTCATGGGCTTTTATTACTGGTTTATCCAAGACGAATCGCTCGCTTAAAATAGTCGGATGAACATACGAGTATTTAGACGTAAATTCGGTTGCGTGCGAAATGGCTTTAGCAATAAGCAATCGGACGTTTGAGATGCTACGGAAGATTAAACACTTCGAGACAGGAAGTTTGGATGTTCGATGTTTTTCACACTCCAATGGTTGATATTGTAGTCAATGGGGGCTTACTGCAATGCTCCGACAATGAACCCCCTTGATCGAGGATTCTGCTAATGCCCGTGTGCCGTAATAAAAAAATCTCTTATGCTTATTGATCAGGAATGGCAACAAACTTAATCCCAAATAAAGATTTTTGCAACCGTTTGACTGTCCAACAGACAACTAACAATTTCCTTTTGTGTTTGAGAATATCCCATTTCAAATTTCGTGAGCCCCTTTGAAATGCAGGTGGCGATTCGCCCATTATGTTCCACAGCCTCACGGCGGTGGCCGAGCAGATTAGGCCACGGCGTTTGGACGTGAAGGTCGCGGGTTCGAATCCTCCCACCGCCGGTCAACTTCCCCGCTCGGCCTCGGTCCTCATGCTGAAAAATGATGTACATTATTATTTCAAGGGATACTTGCTAACCAGAAGGGAGAACATTGTTTTCGTAAGGACCAAATGGGATACTTAGAACTCAACGAATTGGATGCATTATCAAGCGGCCCGCCACGGAGTTTTGCTGTCTTCAGCAGCCGAAAATGGACGGGGTGCAGTTTACAGATTTAATCGGCTTAATCATACCTTTAAGGTGCACGATTTATAGGGTATGCTGGACTTTTCACGTAGACCAGATGGTATGTCACCCATCATGGGAAAAATAGAATCATCAGAAATATCCGCTGTGACACGACTTGTATCCATTCTGCCACCTAAGGATAAACTCGCGGAAATCAGGCTGTAATATTCTCGGATAGCTTTAGTATTTGGACTTGGAATTAATATACGGAGTTCAGCCAATCACGGTAACGACCAGATAGGAGTTAACTGTAGGCACTGAACAGACTTCGACTTAGGCTACGCGAATGAAGTCAACAAGGTCACAACAGAAAGAAAAATATTTCGAGTTATATATGCATCTCATGTATTTGTTGGAAATATTGCGATTGTTCGAATACGTTCTGTCCAATCGCCTTCGCGGAATATTTGGATTTCACGAGCGCCTGATGCCAAGGCTCCCATTGATTGCTTGTTTATGCAGGCCAGCGTGAAGCTGTGCCGGACGGCATCACGTGACTTGCTCGTAAAATCACCACTGTAACGCTAGGTTCAGAATTAGTAGGACTGACACGAACGAACGACCCAAGCTCCTAACAGCGAAAACGGAAAGCGCCAACAAGTAACCCAAGCGGGACTGTATTTGTTGAAATGTCAGGTGCATCTGTTTATCGATTTAATAAAACGATATACAGTATTTAATCATTTATGCTCATCACATCCGTCAAACTTTATTTAACTTTTTGAGTTCTTCTAATCAAGACGTTCTTTTCGACAGCCCTTTGGACTGGTTTTGATGATGTGTTTTCTTCGTTGGAATCTTAGACATCTGAAAGGAGACTCGTAAACACCAAGATTAGTATCTGCATATGGAAAATCAGAAAAGCAGTAAGAACAATTTGATCGATACATCCAGTAGGTGATGAGCTTTCGGTAAGGTCAAGAATGTAACAAAGACTTTTGGCTAACTGATTTAGTACGATGCCACTTGATGGCCTCCGTTTATTAACTCGATGTAGAATAACTTCGAAGGATTGCAGCTCCAGCAAATTGGTTCTAGGTACGCGGTTGTTGCTGGACTTCTGGAAGTGGTAAAAGGTACCGAATTACAAATTCCTGCCAATCGTCTACCTTCTGAACAGGGAAATGATCCCCATTATCTGTAACCAGTGCATGCGGGACTACCGCAAAGCTGAAAATATTACGAAATGCAGTAATTGGGAAATCTGAGATAGGCAACATGATGAAATAAACCTCTAGACATCTGGAGTAAGAATCGGTTATTACCAAAGCATAATATTTACCCAAGGAAGGTCAACAGTAGTCCGCATGAACACAATGGCAAACCGCAGAAGTTACATGCCAAAAAGTCCACTTGGAGGGTTGAGGAGGACATTTTGTGTGAACAGCCGCTAAAATGTTTGGTCACTTACCGTAGATCCTTGTCGAGTTCGGGATACCGGTATGCCAATCGCATTAGGGATTTCATTTTCTCCACATCAAAATGATTGGAGTGTAAACCTGTTGAAGCGACAGATCGCAATGGAGGAGGTAAGCTCAATAATGCCATCGATGAGACACTATACCCCGCCAACGATAACGGAAATATCATCCTTACGCTTGCAGAAGCTCAGCGACTCGTTGCTTGACATCTGTCTTTCATGCGTCAAGAACACGAGACAAAAGATTTTTCACATATTAAGTCTAATCGATTGACAGGGAGGGACTACCTAGGTATTTAGTCTCCGGAACGAATACCGTTAGGGAAGACATGTTTAGGCAATCAGTCTGTGTGTGGGAAATGATTCCGCGTTTTGTTACTAAACGCCACAATAATATGTACTGGGCGAAATGTGCCATCGTTAAACCGTAGCTGCAGAGCATTTTTAGTCAGAGAAATCTGGGTGTTATATATGAACTGTAGTCCCGTGTGATTCCGTATAATGGGGACGTGTGAACCAAATAAGTGGCTATTTATTCGCATAACCCTCCAGTTGGAGCTCCTCGTTGGGTCTGCGAATGTCTGCTTTTGGCAGAAGTAAGGCGTCGAGAAATACAGAGTACACGAAAGGTCATTTTGCTTTAACTACCGTACCATTGCCCCTGAGGGATGCATTATTGATATGCACTGCATTTAGTTTTAGCGAGAAAGCATGTAAAACAGGTTTGGTGGTCAGAAATTTTATTAACCGCCTCACCTCACTTTTGTGACGTGAGATCGGAAAAACGTGGCATGCTGATGGAAAACACGAAATGAATCGTGGGTGGTGATGAAGATGACCGGATAAAGGACGAACTCGTCCAAGGATTAGATCGATGCCGAATAGGATAAAGACGGCAAGCGAGGGGATCGGGCCAAAGCCGTGCTCATCTACCACGAAATAGTCCAGACATTAAGAGGCATGGGATGAAAATGCATACTAATCAAGATTAATAGGAATATCATGGCCACGAGATCACTTGAACAGTCAATTTAACTGTTCATCATATAATTTCTTGATAGATGCATGTAAATTGATGTCGCCATGATAGACAGAAACACTGCTTAATTCAAAAACAGTAGTATTCATGGCATGCTGAAAAATTGCAGGGAAATGCTAAAGTCAAAGGGTAAAACGTTATACTGAGACAATCCAAAGTGAGTTTTTGGTGGTTAATTCAAATGACTGGTCATCGAGGACTATTTTTCTGAATGCATCTCGAAATTCGAGGTTATAAAAGGATTTAGATCCATCAAACTGATGAGTGGTATCTTTGCATTCAGGTGTCGCACAACTTATCTGTTTAAGCAGTTTATTCACCGTAAACCGGTAATCATCACAAATTCTAGTGAATCTCCTGTCCTTTTTAAGTAGTGTGACACCGGGGCTGATCCAAGCAGAAGTATTTAATGGTATCAAGATTTCTTTAACTCCCGTATGATCTATTTTATACTTGAGTGGTTCCAGTAAACCAGGGGGAAGGATGCGACGTTCCGTAATATTCGCGGGCCCCGAAACTTCCAAAATGATCGGTGTCATCCTGACACCACACGTCATAATAGAAAAATCAGCAATTCATTTTCGGATTTGAAAATGGTTACAGTCAGTGAAAAATGAAAGCGAGATGCCAAGATCTTTCATGCCTGTAAGTCCAGTAAGAGAATTGCGAATGATACAATGTTAATAACATAGTGTTGCTGGTAGATGTAATGCGCCAACGTTTCGACTGCCGTGGGTAGTCTTTCTCAAGGCCCGTTTTACAATCAAACTTAACTGTGAAACTTGTAAAACTTGTCGAAACGTAGGCGCATTACATCTACCAACATCGCTGGGTAATTACCATTCTATCATTCACAATTAAAACCAATACATGGCGCATCGATTTTTCCATACACTCCTTACATCATTTGGTCCGGTGAGGGAAATTTAAGTGTCACGGACAAGAACATTGCAATGGTAAATGGTTGGACTTGAATCTGTTAGAAGAAAGCATGCGCATGCCTAAAAAAGAAGATTCATGTCCAGTCATACTCTCCACATCCTTCCAGACATTCTTAATGAAAACATAGGACAGAATACATTGAATTAATGAGTTGGAAACGAATGAATCAACACTGTCGGTGTCAATGATGAATGAATTCCGTAAAAGTTGATGATAGGGTAAGTTCGTGTTATGCGTTTGTACGGAGTAGAAGCGAGTGATGGCTGATGAAAGAGACCGAAATTCAGATGAAATTGTTGAATCAGAACGAAAGCTGTTCGTAACGCAAGCCCGTGACCTGTGACAAACGGAGTGAATATGACCGGGCTGACTGCACCTGAAACAATTCGAATTGCGAAAACGACTTGAGAGACAAGAATTCTGAGGTCTGCATGACTTACACGCATTTTCGTGTTAGTTTTCTGCAATTCTGTTGTGATTGTCACTGGCGATTCACATGGGTCCCGCCACGTTCGCAACGTGACGCGACTTTTGAAATGACGATGTCAGATAGCCGGGGACGTTAAACAACAGCTTTGGCTTTGTCTAAACAGTAGTACTATGACCTGAAATCATTCGCATAGAACTTTCGCCGACTGAGATGTGTAATGTAATATTAGAAGAATCTTTCTCACTAATTCTGGTTGATTTATTCCCGTAAGCAATCTACCTCGTAATTGTATTTGCAATTGATCACCGAAATTTCAACTGGTCATCTGAGTTTGCATTTGTAGAATGAATACGCAAATTGACTGGTCCTCGTGCTGCGCCAGAGAATGAACTGAGCTACGCTCGGTATCATCAAAATTGAAATGGGTGATGTGTCAAAGAAGCTGTTCTTCCACATCCTTAGACAACATTTCAACGAGCACATTCGAGAAAGATCAAGTTGTCGAACGAGAGCTAAGCATCTTTTTCTCGAGGAGTGATTAAAAATGAACACATTTAGTTTTGCGATCACGGATCTTATTTAAAGGACAATAGACCTCGAAGCGTTCCATGTAATTCGCCATCTCACGCGGCCTTTCATGAATATCAGGGGCCTCTGATGTGCATCGATCCATTGACAGTATTGAGCTAAGTTGAGAATTAGTACCACTGATGCGAACGAGCGACCCTAGCTCTTAACAACAAAATAAACGCCAAATAGGAACAAATACGGAACTGTATGCGCCGCAATCTTACATATATTTATTTATAGATTCAGTAGGCAAAAATCAAATCAAACGCAACTCAGATAGACGGTAGCCGAATTATGATCAAAAGGCATATCCTTCCAGGGGACCCTCATGACACGCAGTATTTTACGCAGCCGTCACGTGATGATTGTGATGATACTAAGGAAGCAATCTACAAATGCCTTAAGAAGGTGGAAGATAAGCATTTGTTTTCTGAACGCCACTCACTTTTTAAACGTACACGATGCTGCTTCCATACCGTCAGTGGAAGAACGAATAAAGCCAAGGCGTGTACATGCATGTATGAACATGCACGGAATAACGTTTCTATTGCGCGGATTACGCACGTTGCACCTGGACCTTCTTAAAGATCCCCGATTGAAGTTATTCACTGGTGGGAAATAAATTCACTTTAGTTTTCAAGAGTCCTCGAAAACGAAGCCACCATCGATCAGACCATACTCCAGCTGCAGTTGCACGTAGATCGATTCTCACCTTCTCGAAACGTGGTCAACAGGTTATGGCCGATTTTGGGACTCACCATCAAGCCTAACCTATGCTTGTTCATTGTCGGCCTTTTCAGCGATACAGAGAAGCTGAAAAAGTGTGTAGGAATTCAAGCATGACATCATAGCCGAATTACGGTCTTTAATGGCCAACGGCTTTGACATAGTGCCGGTAGACGTCAAGCACCGCGGTTGTGTTTGAAGGCGCTTTAGCCAAAAAATTTATAAAGCAAGTTAAACAACACAGTGGATACCCCGGTTGCTTTCGTTTGCACGCATTTAGGTCAGTGGAATAGCCACTGACTCATTCGTCTCCACAGTACAGGTCGACCGAGAACATATCATGCAATTCAGTCACGAAAACAACCGGAGCACTACGTGGAGATTTCTCCCTTTGATGTGATCAAAGTATTTCCCACGGACAATGTGCATGCAACGTTGTTGGGGTTGACGAAGAGGCTGATGTGTATGTGCACAAAGGCCGGGGCGAACAAAACAATCCCTACTGGATGTCAAAATATACGGATGTTGAACGACAGAATTGCCATCGTCGCTATTCACGTCCCATGTGATTTCTAGCAAATCTGCCGCCAATTTGTCAACGGTGAACCGTGAAAGGCGACTAGATTTCGTCAGTTTTAGCCGTAGAACGGACCAGTCGTTTTACCGAGGGATACTGTTCACTGATATGTGTACCAGTGTTTTCGAATTCATGGTATTTGCACACAAACTCAGCACCGAGAAATGATATCACCACAACCTGAATTTGTTCGAACAAAATGCCTGGAGAGTTTTCCAGAAGTAGATTTCACTTTATTACAAACAGATACCGGTATCCAGTATACGCAATTCAATACATCTTTCAGCCAATGCACGTGAATTCGTCCCCCTCGATTTGTTCTTGGCGTTTGCATAAGAGTCGTTCATGCGATTTATCTGGATCGGCATGAGATCAAAGAAAGTAGTCGCAGAACAAGTGTTTCGCAGAATGACTGGACGATCGTCGTAGCCGGAGTTGTTCTCGGACATTACTTCGCTAGATTATACTCAGTCGAATAGCATACGACTATTTCCATGTGCCGCGTCATCAGTGGTCATCGAGAGTGCTATTTTACACATACCGATGCCTCGATAATGTCATTTTGGTTGGCAAATACTCATCCACTATAAAGAAAATCAATGGATAGGACTTGTGCGTCTTGCTCTGCTCTAATTCCACTGATCTTTCATCAGACATACATATTTTTTCAATGTGAGGAAATTACAAACGGTGTGAAAATACTACATCTATCGAAGGTCCAGTGTAACCGTCTTTTGCTTCCTTATAACGACCCTTAGCTATTTGATCCTTTAGTTCATAGTAGGTCGACAAATTAACACGTGTACCTCGGATTTCTCTTTCTTTACCGATATGCATGTACAAGATATTTCGTGTCTGTATGCTTAGCATTTCCACTTTAGTTCAGACAAAAAATGCACACATGTTCCGAGTACAATAAAAGGCAATGAATTCAATTTCTTCCCATTACCAGATGTTCCAAACGCCAACTGTCCTGAACGATACAAGGCTGGATGTAACAAAATGACCGAGTGAAATGGATCTCCATGTCCTCGTCAAACCTGATGAAAATGGTGGAAAACCAGAATGCCCGTACCCCCGTTTGCAAAGACTTATGAAGTGAAAGTTCATAAGATTTGTGACATGGTTTTGTATTTCAACTTAAATTATCCATATTCTTATTCGTATTTCTGCATGCACGTCAAAATTCTCATGGAAGCATCGGATCTTCCATCATCTGACTCGAGGGTTGGAACTGTTAGAATTGGTAAAAGGAAACTGTATGTTAATTACCTGCGTAATTCGCGATCCAGAAAACTGGTTCGCTTCTCATCAGACTCCAGCTCCGAAGACGATGGGCCAGTCACATCCACCCAACATTGTCAGCAAGGACATTACCCCACTATCCTCGTGGTTAAGAAAGTCTGTCGAAATCAATACCCCGAGGTGGCAAGCAACAGTAGAGTACTGGATAAAATCGAATAAGTCACCTTATCTAGGCAATCATTGCTCCAAACTAAAGGGAAAAGATAGGGCCAGCTCCGGCCTACTGTTTCACAGAAGTAATTTTATTTTTAAGCTTCAATTGCTTGAGATAATCACAGTATGTCAACTGATGGCACCGTCTTATTTGGCCTCTTTTATTTTTTTTAATCAAATCACATGATACTCTTGAACATGTGGCCAGTTGCGATCGTCGACTTTCGGTGGTTGTCTTTCGGAAAATGAATCGTCTGCTTTTTCTCTCTTGCTGATGAAAATTCTGGCATTGGAAACCTAATGAGAATAGTTGGACATATTCGTGGCAGTGAAATACGGTTCCAGACGATATTTTCTTACTATTTTCGTCTACCTATGCCTATTCATATATACATAATCATTTACGGCTGTTTGCGATACTCCTTCCAAATGATATGCACTTGTACAACAGTTGTTTAATGCAAATGAAGTCATGTGTCCGGTCATGGTGATTGCATGTTTTATTCCAACCACTGGTTCTTAATGTATGATGTCATGTTGATAAGTTTTTCGTTTATCGGTGCTTTGTGCACCAAGTGCGTTTGTGTCTAAATCACAGGTATAACCGGGTAATTTCGGAGAATTGTCCTTGTAACGCACCTTCCCTCGTCATTTTCAGTCCATGCAAGAGCGACTCACAAGTCCACTGGGCGCATCACACATGTCAAATACCGTGTACGTGTACATTACATTCTCCCGAGCATACTTCCAGCGCTCCACAGAACGCCGGAGAAAGATGTCGATACTCTGGCTGTCTCCGCAAATTCCCTGGCAATAATGCTGCGGGCTTCATGTAGTCATTCAGTAGCCGGACAAATTATCTGCCAGTAATCTGGAAGATTAAAACCGTCCGAATGACATTCTGTAAGTCCCGGGAAGGCTCCATAACATAGTAAGTTGCTTGAATTTTCAAAAACAATGCTAGGCCACCACACGCGGACTTTATGTATCCCGAGGTCTTTGGCGGGCAGCAAAAGGAATGCCGTCAGCTGCAATGGATGACGAATTGGCAGCAAGATGCTGCTGGTAGGGTGGACCCCAAAGAATACTGATACCGAGTCACCGGTTGACGCAAAGTTAAGTATGGCTCGTGCACGCGACATTTCACCGTATCACCGGTTCAACCAAAGGCGATCCGTCATTCTGAAATGAACAATTGCATGAGACAGCGACACATGTGTAACTGGTTGCATAGCTCCGGCCACCGCGGCTTTCGGATTAGATGCAGCAGGTACGTACACACAGAATAATTCCAATTTAACCTGACATGCGCCGTCAACTGAATCAATGTTATGGTATTCATAACGTGCACGGGACAATTGATGTACTTTCCGTTACATTTCATTTGAAATTATTTGTATGGTTTATTAGTGAAAATGTGACCTTGCTGAAAATAAGTGGTGGGGATTGCCAGTTTATCTGGTGAATGCGCGAGTAGATAAATAGTGTACACTTTGTTACACGTTGATAAGTAGTATATAGGTGCCTCGAAAATTGTGCTATTTATAGTTGTTCGTTGAGCAATATTCTGCTTAAGTACGTTTTCCATTCTGCTGTTTACAGATGCCGTCATGCTTGTACACCACAACGAATCAAAGAAGATGCAACACACTAGGCATTTCTGTAAATTAGTTTCGCAATTTGTAAATATATGTAGTCCGTGGGAAGTTGATTTTGCATTTTAGCGGCAATTTCTTGAAGAACTCATTCTCTTCAGTGTTATTGGCTGCATGAGAATTAGAACACTGCGTAGGGATTGCACCTGATCAAGAAAATCGGCTACACTTTGGAAATTTAGGCGTTTTGCCAGATTTTTCTATTCATGAGGTCAGCCCCAAAGTAGGTGCAGACTTGGGGCTAACTCTATGGTAACCCCATCGGCTGGACCCAACATATGGTCAAGGTTGTGGCTAGCCTTAGGGCAGCCCGTGGGACACCAGTAGCGCTGCCCCAAGCTTTTCCATTGTGAAGTTTGGGCTAACCCTAAGTTGGCCCTATTCGTGCTCCATGGGGCTTCCTAGTTGGGTATTTGTATTTTTGATTTACCGACCTCCTGTGGAAAGCTATAAAATGATGGCTTCAGGACGCTGGCAAAGCTCCACTCTGAATTCCAAGTACTCACTTGATTTTGAAATAATATACCGTCTTCGCAAACATTGCACAACTAGTCCCGGGGACGATAATAACAAGTTGGGGATTGTTGTCCTATCCTCAAATTATGGTACCGACCGTTTGGTACATATTATTAGTGGGAGATTGAACGTTTTCATGAAATAGTTTGCCATGATTTTTTAATGGTGACTTGAGCGATGACATCACATGGTGAATTATTTCATGAAAACATTCAACCTACTACTACTAACATGTACCAAGTAGCCAAGCTCTGTAGGTCATATTCAAAGCCTTAGGCTATGTGCAGAGAAGTCATCTATCAATAGGGGTCGATTGGTGTGCGCTAGCGGTCCGTGACCATTAAAATCAGTGGCGGATACGTGCAACATCATGTGGTGAAGTTGAACAAACCGTTGAGAACCTACCCGGTAGCGTAATGGCTAAGTCGTTCGACTCAGAATTGTTCGTCCCGGGTTCGCGTCCCAGTTCGGGCGCGGTGGATATGCACTGTTGATGATTCCTAACAAGGATGAAACGGCTGTACAGTGCTTCCATGGTTTCTTTATGGTGAGTCGAGTGATGATATCACATGATGAATTATTGACCATTTAAAAAAGGTCATAACCAGGCAGGCCGCGAAGAGGAAATATTTTATTAATTTCTGGTTAAAAGAGAACGAAAAACATCGGCATTTGGATCGCGAAGTAAACAGAGGAGCTCCAGACTATGGCACAAATGATCACGTTTTCGGGCACCACCGACGTGACACCCATTGGCATTCCAGTACAAACCCCGAGGGAGTACAAGGTTTTGCTGGAAAAATTAAACGACAAAAGAACCCACAGCAATTTGTTAGATTTTTTGGTAACATTTCGAGTGACGACTTTACCTGGTGTAATTTTTCCGTAAACTTGGAGTGGCGATTCATCAGGTCAACGAGCACAATCCATACTAACGACACTTGTTTCGAAATCCATGCGGGGGCACATAAACTGTAGTGGGCGTTAACTGTTGTCTCCATAGCATGCACGAAGCTAGGCACTATCGTGTACGGTGAATCACTTGAAGTTAATGTGACCTCACATACCATACATAGGTTGTAAGGAAACAGAATTTTCCGAACACCCCATTGTAGAACGTAAAGATAAAAACAATGTGGTGTATTCGGCGCTCACTCGCGAACAAAGATTCGAGTAGTACAATTATTCTCTCCTTGCCTGGCAAGTACAGACTATTTCGAAAACGACATTACCGTTGCCTAAAACGTTAAAGAAAACCATACCCATTTTTTCAAATCTAATGAAATATTTTGTCTCTACTTAAATTTCAGACTTCAGCGATGAAAATTATGATCCTGAAGTAACAGAATGGAATATAAATGTGCTAGAAAGGAGATCGTTTTCGTAAACTGTTAAATATATGTATCATGAAAGTTGGAACTTTACTGGCATAAAGCAAGAAACGACGCTAGTAACATATATTGCAATGTACTTGGCATGACCGTTAGGCCTAATGCTCTGAGTCACTCCATAAACCATAAACCTCCCAAATATAACTTTTTGTATGATTCGTTTTAATTCATTTTGTGGTTTAATGTATACAGTATCGCCTGGGGAATTTGACAGCATATGGACTCGTGCTAGGTGAAAACGTGATCATGGTTTCAAGTAATTCTTCGTTTGCGTTCATTTTTCGGGGGTCCTCTGCGCATCTAAATCCTCGCCAAATTATGGGACACTTGATGAATGCCCAGAAGATTAGCACAAAATGCCCAGGGTACTCTCAGAACATGCTTGTTTTGACACAGGAGTCGTAGCAGACGATCAAACTAGACGGTATTCGTTGATAGGAGACATTAGTGATTGACACAAGTAATCCTCTCCTGTTTATCTTTGCATTCTTTTCACTCTTCTTACGCAAGTTTCTCATCCTGGTTGAAACCAATCATTTTTGGTTTTTGCTTGTTTGAGCATCTGGCCGACCCTGACACCGTCTTTCACTGGTTGGCATTTTCATTTGAAACGTTTAACTTACTTCTGTGGATTCCGAATTCCTACGGCTGGTCTGAGAGAGCTCAGTGTCAAGCGAGCACTATTAATGTAATATCTTATTTAAGTATTTTAACTGCTGATACCGCAACTGTCATAGTACACGAAATCGTTGCTGGTTGTTCAATGTGCGTTCTTATTTATGGACCCTACTCAATAAACTTTTTGGATAACATTGTGTTTATGTTTCCATAGATCGTCAGTTCAAAAACCACAACATCCTGATAACAGAACCCGGGATGCCGTTCACGGTTGTCAGTGCGGCCCTATTCCGGTCTTGGAGTGTCCTGACCGACTCATGAATAGCTTCGCTTTCGCTGAATCCTGTGCATTTGTAGTTACGTCGATCTCTTGGAGAAAACCGATTATTTCCGGACATTATTTGCTCTAGGATCTGCTTTGATGCCTGATATTAATTTTGTAACATTTGTTCAACCCTTTTATCTTATTGCACACGAGGTCTGTTCGTTTCCGTTCGTGTTGCCCTTCTTTTGGCTCCTCGCTTTCGAATTTCTCGGACCACTCGACACTTCTGTGTTGTGGTTTGACACCTCATATGTTGTCCTAATTGTGCTGTGTCGGCACCACGATGTATGCAATACACTGCTCGCATCAGGTTGTTGACTCAAGTCTTCGCTATTTTGTCAATTAATGGGCTTAGTCAGCCGCGGTATCTTAACCGGAGAGAAGGCACATTTTGGTGGCATTTTGAGTGTTTTAAATATTCTCCCTCACAAATGTTCATGGGCTGCGTCAAAATTCTGTGTCGGTTCTTTGGAATCCACCATTTTGTTTAGGTTCCCTTTTGAAAAACGCAAGATTCTTTTTCGTTATTTGGCCTAGCTACGCCTTGCTGGCTGTGACCCCTGCCATAATGAACATGCCAGCCACGCTGTTCTAAAGCCTCTTTCTTCCTTAGGTCATGTAACCTTCTTGTGATAACTTTAAACCTTTTGTGGACAATAAGGTCAACTCGCAGTACGCGGGGCTGGTTTGGAGTTGCCGCCAGCTAGGCCTCAAAGGTTACTTGCTCGCTGGGCAACCAGTACGTTGCTGTGTGTTAAGAGATAGCGTATTTTGGTTTTGGAATTGGATTGCCTGTGGGCTGAACCTACAGTGTTTCCAGTAAACACTAAATAGCAGCCAAAAGACTGGACGTCTCCACGGTGAACGTGCGTACGACCTAATCTTTTTGAGAGGTGCGAATAGGCAAGCGGTGTCAAAGCACTCGGTGTAGTGTCCACCAGTCGGACGAATGAAAAACAACCATGGGTAGTCAGTTCCAGCCAACTTCCATTGATTTTTTCCTGGAACGGATCCAAGTCACTTCAGAGAATATCACGTTGTAATATGGAAGCGATAGTTATTTCCATACTTACCAAATTTTCCTTAAAAACATCATGAACTTTCAAAGTTCCAACGGCAGATCTAACTCGCAAATCACTAGCTTTGCTTTCTCGCCGTTAATCTAGCTATCGGCCTGTCCGTGCACAGTGTTCGTTCACTCTTAATGTTAAAGTCATTTATGTTCAGCTCATTGTAGATTTCACAAGACAGGTTTCATTCCTGTTTTGTCCTGATTCCAGAGTTTTTCCATGAAGGACACTCCTGCGCGTCATCCTCATTCGGGCCTACCAAGTTTGGCCCAACTAAAAGAAGTGGCAAACTAATGCCTCACCCCAACATGAAAACGACAGACAATGCTTCTTATGGTTGTTCGCTTCCAAAGCTGACAGATTTTCGACACTTTGAAATGGTTTCCAGGATCCAAACATGCACCCAGTGGCTCCGGTTCCGTGCTATATCCACTTCCTTAAGCATCGTTAAGTACGCACAAATGGTTCAGACAAATCACTACCGTCCTCAAGGTTTATGCGAAGCCTACGTGTTGCCTAACCTCAGGCAGACTAGATACAAATGCTAATCTGATGTATGTTTTAAAGAGACCTGTTTAGTGTTTTAGCATTAAGGTCGCAACCACCAGCATTGCAGTCAATCACTTCTATGGTAGCTGAGCTCCTCCCTAGACGAGCAAACGGGAACACTCAAATGGTCGCGGGCTGATGAACAAGATCGTCGGTTGCATGTTGTTGACCGATTCTTGCCACTTATTCGATTCCTTTGTCCTTTTCATGATTAGTACTTTGAGTGAAGCCTGCTTTTGCTTTAGGATGCATAAATCATGCCACGTTTACTCTGTCGCACAAGTGTGGTAAACGTTTGAGCTCCCAGTTTGTCCCCGAGCATGCAGTCCACAGAATTTCCGGTCTAGGCATCACTCGCCTCATTCCAACGAGTTTGGTAAACACTCTTGCCTTCAATGAATTTTGGCCTCACCGCAGCACCACTCAGCATAGCCGAACGAAGGAGTCTTGAACTTCCGGCATTTGTCCATTTGCAAGACTAATATTTGCAACGTCACCAAGGCTTCCATACACTTGGCTTCGTTCGGTCCTTGCCCTGTTTCCAAGGTAGCTAACAGTCAATATCTTGCTTTACTCCCTCGAAAGTTTGCTTTCTGCTGAAACAGGTTGCTCGGGTCAATAAATGACAAACTATTCATTATCTTGGAACAATCCCTTAATTTGCCTTGGTGGCTAGCTTGATCGAACGAGAGAAGAAGCTTTACCTCGATCATTCGCTCCATTCACCGTCTAATCTGTTCAGTGCTGCTGCTGTGCAGTGATCCGCCCATTTAGATTCAGGCTGGATCACTATCACTAAACCCTTCTACAATCTTCACCTCGTTTACAATATAAACTTCCACGTTTCATGCCACAATGATAATTCCGTCGCTTTTGGTAATAAGCGGGTCTCATCCGGACCCAGGAATCCACTTTTGAACAACGTCCTAATCACTACTGGTCTTTCTGCTTCATTCGCCTGCAACTTTAGGTAAAACTAAGCTACGAGGCTCTAGAGCCACCAAAGGACCAACGACAAAATGCGAGAACAGGTGGACATAATGTTCATCTCGGAGGCCAGTCGCTTCACGAAGGTCAGATGGGTACAGTTTGGCTTAGCCAATCTATTCTGAATAAGCCATACGATTTCAAAATCCATTCGCCACAGTGAATATCAGATGACCTGTGGCGAGGCCTCAAGCACTTACGATGGGCCAAAAAATTAGCCCCAATGACGAGGCCAAAATGTTCAGCCAGTTAATTCTGCCTGCTCAGTTCGTTCGTGATAGCTTGGCCTCTTACTTCCAGTGGCCCAATACCGACCTCAATGGAGCTTTTGGGAACTTGTCACTTCTTCCTTCGCCATTCGGCGCTTCGGTCCAGCCTCGGCGCGTACTTGTGTTTTTCATTTTGGGTCGGCTTTGCATGCCACGACCAGTTTCGCTGGTTCTAAATGTCAATGTAAAATGCTCACCGTTTCCTTTTCGTCCGACGGCTTCAGGGCTGCATGCCTTTTATCATTGTGTTTAATGTCGTCATTTACGTACCTAGAAGACAAAATGCATTTTAACTTATCTTCAATCGTCCCCCGATCTGGGTCGTATTTGCCTTATCTCAATTACCTATTTCAGTGACAATAGCGGCATATTTTTTGAGCAACCTGGAGGCTTGCTCTGCTGTGTGGGCAAGTTTTACTTGGGTATTAGAAGTTTTTGGGAAGACCATAGTCCATAGGTGACAACAAAATGTGTTTTTCTGGGGAAAACAAATGGCGTCTGTCAGTACGCAATAATGATAAGTACCGCAGGAGCAACATTCAATAGAGAGATGTTTGAAAATGTCAAGGTACGATCGGAATAAGGGGATTTCGCGAACATGGAAGTTAAACCGTGGCGAAGAAAGTCAATAAGAGTAATGAGCATGGGACCACAGATTGCCTACATTTACCAAAACAGCTGGAGAGAAGAACGCTGGTGGACAATAGATGTTCAATATTAAAATAAGGATGAAAAGGGTAGCCTTGTTTCCTGCAAAAAGGAAGTACTAGACAGTCAGCCAGAAGTGCCGAAAAAAAGAATAAAAATTTATGGGAAACAATTTTCTGAGGACAAACAAAGGAAACGTCATCATCAGTAAGGAAGAATCTGTGAGTAGTGTGAAATGCCTTACGTATAATGTTCGAGGCTGGTAAGCCAAAGTGTAACAATATCGAGGCTTTATTCTGTTATTTCGCTATTGGAGTCCAAGAAGATAAAAGTTACTGGGAAAAAATAGTTGCAGCAACCAAGGTGGAAAACGGTGCGGGTGATCGGAGGTATATATTCATGACGGTGTTTGATAAAGGAATCGTGCTCGTCTTCTTGGAGGTTCGGCATCAATTTGATGAGCATGTTAACCAAGGTCGGCCAGTTCCAACAGTAAAGCTATGTCGTTCGGAGGGCTTGTCCGATCACAGCAAGCTAGATTTTGAGATTAAAATGTGCAGCCTCGGTTTCCAAACGGACATGAAGCATCGGTGTTGTTTTCATTGCTGAGTCATGCAGATTAACAGCGGTGTTCAGCTTTGCATGCATTTATTCCTCCGGAACGCTCGTTCAGTTAAACGTTGACAGCCCAGCGTGGTCGCCATTTGCTCGCTGCTTACCTACGCTCCGCTAGCACGCTCTTGACAAAATATACTCGACCTTTCACCGCTTTCAGCTGTCTTCTCGTTGAACCGGTCTAGCGTCCGGGTTGTCTGTATTGCAATTGTGATGAGCCGATTAAGTGAGGCACAAGTGGTCACAAGGGTTAATGGCAAGCAAACGTGATACGAGTTCCGCGTTAGGATAATCGGCCTTACACCTTGTGTGTGGACTGTGTAGCAGATTATATTTCTCCCTCCTCTGATTGTCGACCTGGCCCTGGGGTCCGCTTGCTCTCGCGGTATGGTAAAGTTCGCAACA
>LUCM01009497.1:0-27570 GCA_008360955.1 Fasciolopsis buskii
CCACTCAAGCGTTTACCCCGCTGCCCTTGCGTCAGGTTCTTGTCAGAACCAAAAGGCCTTTGGTTGAGAAACCCTAATCGTGCTTACTGCTTAGTGGCTGGACTCCCTAACAGTACCGTTCCATCAATACCCATGAGTTGCATTTGAGCGGGGTGGGTAGTGGATAAGTATGCTACTTGCTCCAGAGTTCCCTCGTTTTATTCAAACCTGGTCTCTTCTGTTCTCCAACCCAATCTTGTTTGGCCCTTTTTGCCTACCCATGTATCTTCCATTGAAAAACACACCCGGTACGCAAAGGTTTATTTGTCAAGAGTTGGCCGTAGTAGGTGGTTTTTCAGTTGGTTAGCTCACATTTTCTCAAGCCTCGTCCGCTTTGAATCTCAGTTTCTTTAATGTGCCAATTTTTAATGCAGGCTGGCAACAGGCTTGTTTGGCTGCTGACAGTGGACTCACTTCGCATGGATGTCTGGCTGCTGCGTGATGTGAAACCACGAATTCAGGATTCGAGTGGAGTAGAGTAATTCAACTTAACTGCGCCAAACGCTCGTCAAAAAGATATTTTCTTCGCACTTCAGGCGACGGAAGCAGCTCAAGCTGTGGATCAACGGGGTGGAGGATAATATTGAGTGAAAAACGCTGAAGGCAGCCCTTTTAAAATTGGATCCCAGTCAACAGGTCGCTCGTGTGCCATGAAAATGCAGGATCAGGTCGGCGTCCGGAAGGATTGGTAGTGTTAAGCTAGTTTATTTTGTTATCTCAGCATACGCTCCAACAGACTGAGCACTGGACATGGAGAAAGACTAGTTTTACGATAACCTCGTCACCCTTGCTCGGAAGAGCAAACGCTCTGACATTGTAGTGGTTAGCAATGGACTTGAATGCAACAAGTTGGAACTGAGTGCATTCGGAGTTCCTGTTTAAGTGGGACGATTGCGCCTTGCCTGCACAGCGAACAGACAACGAGGAAAGACTTCTCCAATTCTGTGCATATAATTCATTTATTTCCTATCTAGTACGAATTTCCGCACACAGTTTCGCGTCTCACTACAAAATGGCGCTCTAGCTTCGACATGGTACTTTGACGTGAAATGGACCATATTGCAGTTAGCTACGTTGGCGCGGTTCTGTCCAGAACTGTTAGTCATACTGGACCACGTACGTCGAAATTCGGACCATGCGTTTATTTTTAATGCGTTTTTTCCTTTCAGTTCAACAGTTATCTTACGGCAGGACCACAAACCCGATTGGCTGTCGAACGTTTTGTCTTGATTCGCGCTGTTCGCAACAAGCTACGAACAGAAACTATCCGAAGGGGACTAAGAAACTGCGACCAATTCAATGTGGACGAGCAGTGGGATCAAAGAAGCCAGACTATGCATTTGGCAGCAAAATTTCGCCCGCGGTTCCTAGATCTGCGTTCATCAAAAACCACTGGATCTCGCAAGCGTCGCTGATTCCAATGCGGAGCCAAAACGCGAGCTTGCCTAACTGCAAGGAAATGAATAATGATGCGTCAGCAGTTGCAGCGTCAGTTGACCATAAACCTTAGGAATGACCGCGAAAACTGGTGGGTTAAGGTAGCCGAAGAGATGGAGGAAGCGTCTGCTTCAGGTAACAGTCAAAGACTGTTTAAACTTATACGCGACAGCTTTGGGCGGCAAACTTCAGTTAGTGAAGTCGTGTGTGATAAAGATGGAGAGTTCATCCATGGTAGACAGAAAAGACTGGACTGTTGGGCAGAACATTTCAAGGATCAGTTTAGCTGCTCATACGCTATCGTTATCTAGCGACGTCTGGAGGCTGATGGTGAATCCTTGGGAGGTGTCAACTTGATCCCTCCCAAACGGAAGTGGAAGTTGGAGTCGAATATTCGGCTTCTGAAGAGGGGAAAAGCAGCGGTGCCCGGACGACCCTTCCCCCAGTTCTTTTCAAATTGGGTGGAGAACCTCTGGTGAAATCCCTTATCTCCTTGCTCCATGATATTTGGAACATGGAGCGTATCCCGCTATCGTGGGATGAGTCACTGATTGTACCCATCTTCAAGAAGGGTACACGGAGTGACAGACGACGTGGCAAAGTGGAATGAGAAAATGTACAGCGAAGTTAGGTAAAGTAGATGTCTCCGAAAGACTGGTCAGCTAGCTGGTTGGAGATACTGAAATATATGGCAGTGAACCGTGAACAGTGGACGATTCGTTGCTTGTCATTTTTCTATCGAATCAGAATGATTTTAAAACACGTGCGTTCTGTTACAGTTAGACTGTTGTTTCGGTGTTGGCTGCAGCGGCATCTATCTTTCCCGCCTGTGTAGGACCACCCCCTGTTTCCCCTTGGATATTCACTCTTTTTATATAAACGTGTAACTCTGGGGAAAGGCAGCGGTCAGTGAGGCTTGCCTTGTTGTTTGACGCCGAACGATGAAGATGATGATGAGACTCGCACTCAAGACTCCAGCCCCGCTCTCCGAATGACATCCCCATCGAGTTCTCTCGTAAATTTTCATCTGCATCTTTTTAGGGACCCTGAGGTTGCGGTTTCTGATGTTGCTAGCGCTGGTGTGGCCCTCAGTGAGAGGGCTGAGGATTGACCATTTGACTGGATCCATGTCCGAAGTCAGCTATGCACAGCAAGGGAGATTCGTACAAATTAAATAACTTCCGTTCGGATAGACACAACTTGTTTGTCCCAGCGTACGCGCCAACAGATTGCAGCCCAGGTACCATCAACGGTATTTCTTATCAAAAGCTGCACGACCTCTTGCGCGCAGCAAGGTGGCGTGACATTTCATGATTTTGGCAAGAGACATCAATGTTAGAGTGGGTCGGTTATCCTCGAATGAGGCGTATATAGATTCTTTTGGCCTCGATTCCTGTCACCCTAAAAACAGGGAACAGTCGTGGTTCGAGTGTCAATTGCTTCTCCGTAGTACGGCTCTCATGCGTTCCAATCGTCAGTACGCTACATGGCTTCCACCCTCTTTTCGGGTCAGTAGTAGACCTAAATCACCAAATCGCCTATTAGGCCTCAAAATGACGGGCTATCCAACAAGACTGCCGGTCGTACTGAAACACTCATCTTGACTCCGAACAAGCGTCAATATGCATTAAGCTGTCCACGTGCTTTGATGGGCACCCAAAACGCATTTTGCAGCGTCGGTTAAATTAAGGATTTCCCATCTCAAAAATAAATGAGCATTGGTCGCCTGTCAAGAATAACTTACATTCTGCTGGCTTGGTGAGTTGAGACCTGACTCACCGCGTTGTGACACCCTTGATTTCTGCTGAGCCTTTGCGCTTTCTTTACGCACGCCAGTCCATGCCTGCTCGTAACAGGACGTAACTTCAATGCAAGTTTCCGCAGGGGTCGCTAGACCTGGTGGTATCAACAACCTTTGCAGATGAAACGTCCTGTCGCTATGGTGAATCCCCGTAAGCTGTTTCACCTCATTCGAGCTATCGGTAGAAAGGCGTTAGGTGTGAGCGAAACCATCTGTGAAGCTGACGGTTTGCCTATCCACAAAATGTAGCGCCGTCTTATACGCTGGATGGAGCACTTTAGCTGACTCTCAGCGTCAGCGCCTCCTGCAGCTGTTCCGGGAAGTGTCTAGTGGCCCGTTACAATCGATTCTTTACCCACCTGAGGTGGAGCACTTCACCAGCTCTCCGCGCCTTGAAACCTCCTCCCGCGCCCTCTTTCCCGCCATGCCGGGGATGTTGCGCTTGTCCACCGTTCTAGTGTCCTGGCTTACGACCGTCAGACCTGTGGGCACGACCCGCTGGTGCCGTGGCAAGAACTGATGTGTGATGTATAAGACGACAGCACGAGTGCAAATAAAAATGCAATAATCCACCAAAAAAGAAACAGTAGAACGAATAACGTAAGTAGCAATCTCGTCTCAAACCAACAAAAAAACAAAAAAAAAAGCCGAAAACAGTCAATTGGTGATAGGATGGAGTCTTCACACAACGTTGGTAATAGTTTTTTGTATGTAAAGTGTCTTGTTTGCGGTTGGTAGACCTGGCCTATCTGTGTCGAGAATGCCCGGTGACCTTCTGTGTTCGACCGCCGATGTCTCCGAAGCCTTGCTCGTGTCCCGTGAGAATATCGGGTGAAAATGATGAGTTGCGTCGTCATATGTTGGATGTAGTCAGCCGTTCTCTAACTAAGATAATCGCTCTACGTCGCCTTCGATGGCTTGGCACGTCTGCATTATCCCTGCTATGGCTAGCTTCCTGGTGCTCTCTTGCACGTGCCGGGCAAGGCTGGAAGACGTGACGTGGCGGTAGGGTAGGACTTAGCGTAGACGTATGAAAAAGTTAGTTTCAGTTTTTGCTTCGGTCTGTGCTTCCCATCTTTTTGTTTGAGACCCAAGAGGTGAAGACTATTGTTGGTTGGAGACCCTGAGAGATATGACCCCAAACCGAAGTCAGTAACGCGAGTGCTGTATGGCCTATCTGTAGAACTCATCCCTCTTAAAAATAATCTGAAAACAACCATAAAATCACAAAATGTGTGGGGTGGAATAAAAACAGTTGGTTTGTCATGGTTTACTATTTCCCACCTGTTTGTCCCTATTCTGAGAAGTCCCGTTTACAAGTTGCTTGCCTTCAAGCCGGTATATATATATATATATATGATGACATGGAAAAAAGGTACGAGAATGTCAACGAGCGGACTGGTCCATGTAGGCCCAATCAGACTATCGGATTTGGGTCCACGAGATTTACTCAATCGATAGTTGGAGGCAACAGGCGATATGGCCCAGTACCATAGTCAGTTTTCCTTTTTCTATAGTTTTTACTAATTTGCAATCCGTTTCCCGCCATTCCTCGTTGTTGTTTTTTCTCTGTGAGGCCGCAGTCAAAACTAGGGCACGTTGGTGAAAGCAAGGGATTGTAAAAAATGGAATGAACTAACATATTCGTATCCCCGTGTGCGATCACGAGGTGGCAGCAACGTTGTCCTTTTACCCGGGGCTTCTACATCCGAAAAAGTGAGTCCGCGGTAAGGATGTAAAGGACGAAGTGACTTAAGAAGAGGGATCTTAATAGATCAGCCACACTAACGAACGATGGCTCGCACACTAGACTCTTGCATTTTGTTGAAGCTCCGTTTTTATTGGAGTCTGTTTCAGACAGCGAAAGAGCCACCATCACCGCCATTGTTCAGTTTTAAACAGCAGGGTAAGATCCCTGGTCAGTCTTCCTGCCAGAGTTACAAGCTGCAACGGAGAATAAATGTGGAAGTTCATCGTGCATCTCACTCAACATTGCCACGTCATCTGTTGACTTTCAAGTGGCCTCTTCCACCACGTAGGAAAAACAAATTAGGACACGATATGGTAGACATGTTTCTCACGCGCAACACGCTGTCCAACCAATGAAGTGCGCTAAGCTTCATAGGCTGAGATAAAAGGTCCTTAGAACCAACACCCAATACTAGATTCCTAACTTCAACACTATTCACGCAGTCACTCCATCCAACCCGGACAATATTACGTAGGCATCAGTGATCGAAAACATTCAAACGATGAACATCTTCGGCACGTAAAGTCCATATCTCGCAACCATACAACACAAGTGCGCACACTGTGGCACAGTACACATGACCTTTCAACTTCAGTGAAATATTAGACCGACACCACAAGTGCTTCAGTCCAACAAACCACTCGAGCTTTGCATATACGTGTGCGCTCCTCTACTGACGTTTCGCATACCTTCGTCACGCAGCAGTTGGTGTAAGTGGAACAACCGATTGGTTCCTCCCCATTTAGTATCAAGACTTGTCGTCCAGGCTTGAAATACAGCTTTGCAACTTGAAGATGAAAAGCGCATGCCGAATTGTGAGTCTGTCCAGAGCATGTTGGATATGTTCTGTAGAGCAGAACAGGCACATAGCGTTGTTTGCGCGGTCTAGGTAACAACTTCTGATTTGCTAATTCGATGCCTACATCCTGGAGGCCTAAAACATCTTTTATTAACTCGTCTATGAAGAAGTCAAACAAAAGTGGAGACGTGGGATACCCCTACCCAATACCTCTAGTCATTTCGAATGAAATTGACAGTTCACCATGTACCACAAACATACAAGTACACTACCCGCAGGGGGTTCAAAAACTGTACTATCGCAACGTAACTCTGGGAGAAAGAGGGAGGTTAGTGGGGCTTCCCCTATTATCCAACGCTGAACGGTGACGATGATGGCATGCACTGCAACCACAAGAAATAAGTAGAAAAACTGACATGGTCTAATCTATTACCGATGTAATTCAATCCAATATCGAATAGGTTGGCACGATACTGGTCAGTATGTGTCAGAAAGCAGTTGAAAAATCTCCGTTCTTCCAACAAATATTGCAAAGGATCTCAATGTAGCCCCTGCAACAAACAGGTCGATAAAAGTAGCTTCAATGCTTGAACCTTACGGCTTGTTTTCGAAAATTACGAGAAAATGGCAGCCTCATAAAGTAAACAACGAAAAGTACAAGCTGCCACAGATTTTGATATAAAATCTGAGGGCAATGGCATTTTTATTGAATGCTTACATTTATAAGCAGTAATACTGATATGCCCTACAGCGTCAGGGAACTACTGCACTTTTAGGAAGAACTCATAACCATTATGTGGAGCCACAGACAACCACGAAAAATCTTATCAGATCAGATGCAGTCAAGAGTCCAATGAAGGTGGATTTTCGTCTACCACCGGCAAACAGTTTTTTGCTGAGCGTATAGGTTTGCAAAATTCTGGTGAGAATGAGAACCCTATACTTTCTCAAGTCTTCATGAGGCCTTAATCGAACTACTCAGTTCCAGTTCGGTTTTAACAACCATTTTCAAGATAGTTGGAGCATGAATGCAGTGGATGGGGAATTTTCCGCAGCAACTAAGCCCCACTACATGGGGGGGGCGAAACCGGCGACGTTGATCCTGGACCTTGGAGTAGCATAGAACTATATAAGGTCACAGTGGGTCAGATGTGGCAACGAGCCGGCAACGAGTTGCCGGCAAATCTGGGGTTCGAAACTCTGACCCTTTCGACAACTCTTAATCTAACTGACCACCTCCGACTACATTCCACTGTCAGAGGCGGGATTCGAACCCACACCAACATCCGTGGACCAGAACACCCAGATGAATCTTGACTCTGGCGCCTTAAACCGCTCGGACACCTTGAATGAACTTGGTTTTCACTGTTTCGTCGCAGCACCAGTGGCAAGTCAGTGAATGAATAAACAGAAGTTAGTAAGTGAGCGAAAATATACATACAAGAAGACAGAATGTAACAGCGCCGCTAAATGCTCCGCTTTTCCATATTTCTTAACGTTTTCAGTTAATCCGCGTGAGGATCGAGTGGACAACTTGGCAGTTTATGTAGACCTACTTGTTTTCTGATTATCTTTCAAGCATTATGGCTTCGGAATCACTGTTCAGTCACGGAGAATCCTGTATCGGAAGTTTTGAAACAAAGAGTTGCAATGTAACTGGCATCGGGTAGTTTCCCGAGTCGCGTGAAATTCGCAGCCATCTACTTGATGAACGTTTTACAACTAGAGCAGGGCAAAAAATTTTGACGCAGTAACAACCAAACGATGTGGCAACCGCAAGGTAATACAAATAACCATGAATAAAACCAGTATTATTTGCTTACAAAGGATTATTTGTTTTACGAAGTACTGTCTTCGAAAAACTGACCTGCCATTCGACAAACGGATCGCCTGGTTTAGCTGGCGGTTTCCAACGCATCACGGCCAACTCCATGTGTTTTGCACCGGACTGCATGACCTCCATCAACGACTTGACTGCCAGCTTAACAGTACCCGCCTCATCTGATACAGTTTGTTCGTTATAGTTCTTCTCGAGAAACTCCCTTGCCACTTTCGATCCTTTGCCTATGGCATTAGCCTAGTAAAAATATTTGTCAGCATCAGAGAAAAACGCACCATCCACTCGAAGTGTGTCCCAGAAGGATCTGACTGATATAGGTGTGGTGTGCCATCTTGATTAAATCCAACGATTAACGTAGCAACACCGAATGGTCGACGCCCGTTGCTCTGTGTATATTTCTGCTTCACTTGGGCTGTATACCGAGCAATATATTCAAGGGAAACGGGGTCTTCTACCGTCAAACGATAGCTTTTGCACTCGACTCGCATGCGATTGATAAGAATTCGAGCGTCGGCCGTGAGACCTATGGGATGTTAAATAAGACCGGACAAATTTTACAAGATAAGTATGGATAACCTGACGTATAGTTACGAAATTCTTTTTTATCTTTTCTTTCACTTCCTTTATCAATGAAACAACAATAAACCTCAATTTTCAGGAAGGGGGCCGCGGTCAACAGAGAGCTGTCAAGTGGGGAAGTTGACCCGCGGTGGGAGGATTCGAACCCGCGACGTTCACGTACAAACGCCACGACCTTATCCGTTTGGCCACCGCCGGCCAGACAGTTTAAATTTCCCTTTAACTTCAAATATTGTCGAACAGCGTTGGAATGACAAGTTTGGCATGGATCGCACTTATTTTTGGTAAGCACTACAGCCGAGTGAATAGCGCATACTCGACAAAACTGTTCAGTTTGAAATGTCTTATTTTTTCAAGATACCACGCAAGCAAGCAAGACGAAAAAAACACGAGATCAATCCCTACTTGGTCAGCTGCCCTAAAGCGAACTGAGACGCTACATGAACCTGCTGGATGCACTGCGACGTGGCGCGCGGACAGTCAACAAACAGAATATCCTATTTTTCCTGGATTTTAACGGAAGTGTACAAAACGAACTTTTCGGTCATAGGTTCTAAAGGAATCCGCAAGAACTGCGAACTCCACATCTAAAATGATGAGAACTATAAAGCCACAGACTGCTCGTCAGTTTTCAACGGTTCATGTGCGCAGTCTTGCGCAACTTACCTATAAAACAGATAATTTGACTAAGGTGTTCAAAACGGACACCCTAAAACAAGCTTCTTTTCTAGATCCAGACAATGCAATTATTCCAACAATCATCAACCAAAAATAGGTTGCTTTGGTGCAAAAACCAAAAACTCAAACCCGATGCGTTTTAGATTTTTGCTACCTTATAGCAGTGTCTACTCGAGAGAGGTGGTAAAAGAACAACTGAAGAAACCATTTAGATGAAAGATTTTGGACTCCTGAAAGTCAGATTGTGTCGCAACGTAGCCAACATGAGGGATTACATGGATCCTAATCAGGCAGTCAAACACGGCCTACATGAGCCAGGTTACCAGTGAGTTGTAAAGCCCGCCTGAACTGACCTTTTCGTCATATCGTCGATTCATCACTCCGGCTCTTCCAATCAACACTTGTCTTGGGAGAACCGCGTACGACGCAAGCGATCTGTAATTATGCACAACCCATGTTGGAACAACTATAACCTATCTAAGTTGAATGTTACTTCAAAGGACTGAGCTCAAACACAATATCTGACCACTGATTTACTGACTAAATTATGCTGCCCTAATCTACCAATAGTACGAAGGGAATGGTGTCCTAGCACCGAGTCTTCAAATTTGCCCCGTCCACAACGGACATGCTGGTAAAATGTAAGGCTGAACTGACCTTATTGCTGTTAAGTATGTATGATCAATGACCGGATGTCACGTCTACACCACAGACCAAAGTTAGTTTCCTACCTCACGTCAGACGTTTTGATACTTCTGTTTACCTCCCGTACGAAACCTAAATATGCCCCACACTTGGACACTACAATCACGTGTGACCTGAGGGTTCTTTTACTTATTTTGCCCTACTCGACAGGGTTCAATGCAAGGCTATCCGGTTGATCGAAAACCCTCCCTTAACATCCATTTTGCATCCACTCACCCATCGTCGGACGACTGCTCTACTATCTCTCTCCTATCCCTAACAATTTGGTTTTTGTCGTCCGAAGCTTGACTTGTCAGCTCCCATAGCTTTGGCCCTCACCTCTACTAACTTTCCATCTAGAAGTGTTGAAGCTTCCTCTCGCAGTCACCCTCCTCAGAACTGCGAGGCTGTGGAACACCTGCTTACCTACACAATCTCCTCACAACCGACAAAGTCAACTAAGTGGTTCTTATGTGGACATCCTCTACAATCTCCTTCAAGTGTCATCTGGCTATGATGCTTATTCCCTGTGTTGTAAATGACGCTGCACAGTAAAAAATGCCAACGAACGCCTCCTATGCCTGATTTTTTAGATATCTGATGAGACGGAACCAACCAAGTAACTTTATACAATATACTTGAAGCATTAGTGTACTGGAAGAGACAGCCCGAAACCGTTAGGAGTCGGGGGCCCGCACCCAGGACCTTGAGGCTTAAAGCGGCACAGAACCACATAAGTACCAACAGGCAAGATGCGGCACCGTGCCGTGCCCGATTCTTCTGCAATGGTAAGGATCGACCAACTCAGTTCCGCAGCTGCATTTCGCAGTCGGAAGTTTTTAATACATGCCCGTGACGTATGCCGGAGGGGGGAATGCCCCGTAGCCACCAGAACCCACTACGTGAGAGTGAAACGGCAGTTTGGATCCTGAAACAGTCCCATCAGGTTTGGTGTAGTAATAAGCTGAACGACAGTGGACTGCCGTCGATCACCAAAAGCGGTCGAGAAACCTGAAAACTATCCTAGTATTCAACCGAATGTTGTCATAATGTCTGAGCAAGCAAGTGCTAATATTCTTTCTTGGGGATAGGTAATTTCCCTATAATCACTTGGAAAAAACCGCTGAGGAGGAACAAAGAGAGGCTAGCCTTGGAGCGAAATCGGGAGAATATTTCTTAGAAGCATGGGCCCGGCTTCGGTTATTCATATGCACCAATCGGGAAACAAATGAACTCGGTAAATCGGTTCTAGAGAACCGCAAGATCGACTGGGTTTAACGGCGTTTCTACAAGACAAAGGTCATCGATCCATGAAAGGTGTCAACAGCGGTTTTCCACAGAGAAGCGATGTGCTCAGTAGAACCCCGGGCTTGGCTCTCGTGTGCGAACTTTTCGCGAGCGCTAAATACCCTGCGAGAATTCTGCCCGGGAAGGGTACGGTGACCAAATCACTTTGTGACGAAGGCAAACCGACCGTTGATGTTATTTATAAGGAAGCTCGAGCAGTAACTGTCTAAAAAGTCACAAGTCTTACCCTAAGTCCCGAATCCGTTAGCACTATTCTTTCAGAACAGGCTGTGATACATGCATGATTACCAAACTTACAACGAGCAGGCCGCATTGTGCTCTCGTGCTGTACGCGGCAATCAAGTCCGCTATCTCCGATAGTTGCAAGAGCTTCCTTTAAGGTTGCTCCTCGGTACTTTGAACAGTTATTCACTAGAACCAACCAGAAGAAACGCCAACAATGCCCTCAATAAAACGAACAACGCATTTCAACGCCGTGCGATCAGTGAGAAGGCTATTGCAGGCATGTGCGCTTATAAGCGCGCAGCCCAACTCAAAGCAATTGTTAAAATTCAAGATCATGTCAATTGAAAACAAGATTCTATGACGCACCAGCGAATGCAACGGCAACATGGTCGTCAACCAGAGCAATCTTTCTCAAAGTTCCTTCAACCTGGAGTTTATTTGTTGCTTTCTTTTCCACACACAAGACGACGCATGTCTTGCCACGAACTGCAATCTGCTTCCGTCAGAGAAATTTCATGACCTACGGCAGTGGAACCCTTTTTTACAGCCTCCTGGGCATACTCGACTTGAAATAAATGTCCATCCGGAGAAAACACCGTAATTGCACGATCATATTTTGTCGTCATCTAAAGCTGAGTAACGTGACGCACTGACTCAAAACTACAGACGACCTTGAACCATCGAAGTCACACCTAGTATAAATGTACCTACCCCAGCCCACTCGTGTAGGACCTGCACTTCCTCCCATCAACCATATGGGCCAGCTGTTCATGTGTTCTTCGTCGTCAAATTTTGTCAGTGTTTCAGCGTGCGCCTTTTGAAACCAGGAATATATGCTCATTATTATCAAAGTGGCAAGCCTTTGAATGGTCCCCAGGCAAGCCACCTGTTTCAGAGGATGTTGATCACACTTATCAGAAGCATGCTATATTTGGCCAGAATATCTCCCCTTGCTGAGGGTTGAGCCCCCCCAGCTAATTAAATCATACAACAGGCCGCAGCTTTGAGAACTTCCCTTCACATCTTTGGCGGCGGTCCTGCACTTTTCATCCAACTGTACTCTGCGGTCATGAACGATCCAGAATCTTAGTCTACTGGGCCCAACTAAGCAAAATACTCATTAGCTTCCAACACTCTGTCTCTATGCCATACCTGTAAACAAATGATTTCTGCCGTCATTCATCGGGATGCTCCAATCCACACGCCCCGTCTGACCACTCCTTTCCAGCCGTTTGCAAATCCCTCAAGATTGCTTCCAAACACGAAATTGTGCTCTTTCACAAGGCTGCATCATGACAGTTCCGATGTCGTCGCTTGGTCTCTCTTCCGCAGCAGGAAACGTAGCTATACACTAAATGAAACCTCTGTTACCACAAGTCGCCCAGGACGTTCACTACTTGCTCTGACATGAAAAGAACAACAGAAAGACAGCCGGGAACAAACTGAACGAATAGTTTGCACGCTAATCATCATTTTGAAAGCCCTCTCCCTCCACCCACTAAAATCCGCCATGGACTAGAATTAATGCTCATCCAAACGTTCACTGATCCCATCCGAATACTGAATTTGCCACCTTGTTTACTCCGCAAAGCCTGAGGGCGCTGTCTTGTTTTTGGAGTAGGTCCCGACGTGGAGGCCTGATCACGTTGAATGAGGTTTGACTATTGGTTCCCGTTGGACTGTTGCGTGGGCATTTGCTTGAGGTTTGCGTTACGTGCACGATTGGGTGTCTGTTCAATTCGCTACTATAATAATTTGTGGGTTATTCTTGCTTTGGCTTGGGATTCAATTTAATTCGGCTGTTCAATGTTCAACTAACGAGTATCGAAACCCTTTGTGTCTATATATTCTCGTTGATACATTACCATTTCGGCAGATAAAGGCTGAATCTTTTCTAAACAGTCTTCGTCGACAAAGCGCGGCCTAAAATGCAGTGAGAAAACCCTCCTTTTTTAAATTTTTTCCTAGCTTGCAGAGTTTATGCAGTATAGGAGTGGGCTTGTTTTGTTTGAGGCCAGGTGATGGAAGCTATTTCAGGTAATTATATCTAATCACCTTTCCGAAACGACGCATAGCCAGCAGGCTGCTAGCTGAGGACCATTTGTAGAAGGAAGCTGTCCCAATTTTGTGCGCAAACCAAAGTTTGTAACGCGCTCCAGCGAATTTCGCGAAATCGCCTATAGGGTGATGTTTGTTTTTCAGTGATATGAGTGACTGAGAAACTGCAGTGAACTGACGAGTAGTCACATCCAAAACGCGGTTTCAACTCTGGTTAGTCGTAGTGAGCGGGCCAATCTGAATGTTCTGTTGCGCTTGGTGTGAGAAGTGACATTTTTAGTCCATCCTCTCAAGAATGCGGCATTCAGGAAGGATGGAAGTTTATGAGGGTTTGAATAGGATGGCCGGCACACAGAGCGATTTATGAAGTCCCGAGCCATCATTTTTTTAGGTACCTAGTGCTGTCGCTAAATAAGCTGAATGCTTCACTTATTCTGAAGAAACAACCAGAGCTCGGATTGAGAAAGAAAAGGACAAAATCCAGTTACATCTGGTGTTCTAATATGACGTTAAATCACCTTGGGTTACCCACAGAATCTAGAGTAAGGTGATGGAAGTGTGCGGTCCTAAACGTGTCCGCGACGCGCAATGAAAATCCCGCTGATCACTGGCAGGGTCCGATTTGAGGAAGTGTGAACAACAACGTAAAGCGCTTCGGCCTTTGCAAGAAGAGTCTGTTAGTCAGTGTTAATTTGAAAGAATCAGGTCAGAATGTTTTAACAGGCCAGGTGAGACAATGCAATGTATTTTATTCATGACTAAGCCTCCAGTTGTGTGCAAACATGTGAATGTTTTAACATGGGGACTGTCGAGAAACAGGTCAGCCTTTCTTGGACCGCTCTCGCATCCTTATGCAGTTTAGTTGGTGTTTATTAGGGAGATGCCAAATTATACACCTCGTTGCATGAGAATCTGATGTAGACATATTACCTAAAGTACGCTCCGGCACAAAGTAATGTGTCCCTGTTTAGTGAGTCACATTAGAGGTGTACTATTTTGTGATGCCACAATTCATCGGACGTCCATAAAGAAAAAGATGGTTACCATCAACCAAAATGGGAAGGTCCTTAGAATGCCCAAAAGCAGTTGGAGCGCACATTTGACTAGATAGAGGCGGATAGAAAACGGATATAGTGTGAAATTAAACGTTCCGGGCATTGCTACAGTAGTGCTGCGCTAGATATGGTGTTTATTTACCTGAATATCGTTGCGCCTTGCAGGATATCCCAAAGTGACATTTGTGGGTCCTGACGTCGAAGCACTTACGCTTACCCCTTACTTGGTGCTTCTTGTTAGCAGGGAACGAATGTGACTGACATTTTCACACTTCCTCGTTCCGGTCGTCACTGGTAAATTTTGTCGAATACAGTGGTTGTTAGCAGTGCACGGTGGCAGCACTTGAGTGCTACGAGTTGGGTGTGAGGTGTCAAACCATGACGAAAGATCTGTGCCAGGTATAGTCGAGGGCCCATGAGGACAGCCGAGTAGGGTTCTAGCTGGACTGTGCTGGTTGTTAGACGTCCGGTGGAATGATTGCCTTGTAATCCGGGGTCAAATTGACGAAAACCTGCCGTAGACACCGACGGAGATTTCGAGATTTGTTGGCAACTATTAAGGTTTGCAGAGGAAGAGGAAGAATCCAAAACCTCCGAGTTAGCGGTTGCTACTATAGTTTTGGTGAAGAGTAGTCTGCACAGCTGAACTGCAGAGGACCGGATCGGGTAGCTGAAGGAGGGTCCAGGATTACGCTATCCCTATTAACTGTGGTTCTGCGGGAATATTTTGTCATTTCATGCCACAGCAGCTCTTATCAGCCTGGATTCTGATTGGGTGACCTTTGAGGGAATGACTACCACTCTATCTGAAAATAAAGTCACCCTTGATATTTTTCGGGACCTGAAACAGGGGAGGGCAAGGGTTGCTCTGGGATTATCTCCCTAGCCTGATGAATTGGCACGGGTAGTGCAGCTATCTCATTGCCCGGAAAAACTCAGACTTGACCGAAAGTAGATCCATGCGGCGATGAACGCTGAATACAACTGTATTGGTGGCGCAGTTATTCTGTTTCTGGGTTTCTGTAACTATGACGGGAAGAAAAGTACCCATTGCTTTCGGAGTTTTTGGGACCCGCGACTACCAGGGAGTCCGTGAAGCAGATCGGAGGGCTCAGCGTGAAGACTATGCTCTCCATGGATGCCAACCCATCCATGGAGCTAGAACGTTTACTTTCAAACTTATTATTTGTAAGAGATCTTTGGCATTTGACGGTTTTCCGAGCACCCAGTGCATTGAATCCCTCAAGATAAGATACTGATTTGCTGATGTTTGAGCCTTCTCACTGGTTCCGCTACCCGTCGTGTGTAGATTGCCCTTTGAGAAATTTGGATTTTTTTCCAGCTGCATGTAATCTGCAAGGGTCTGTGAGAATTATAGCAAAAGGCCGGTTAAAAACTGTTGTGCCTCTCTTAAATTCAAACAAAGGGTCTGACGGTAGATTTTTAAACATTAATAGAAATATGTGAAAAAATCGGACGATGTAAGTAAAAAAGTGTTCAATCGCTGGGAAGGCTCTGGTGTTTAGATTAAGATTTATGGAGTCAGTGCACTAAGTTCAGTAGTTTGCGAAAGACATAGTGAAGCTAGAAGTTGAATCTGCATTTCTTACATTAAATTGTGGATAAGTTTTGGGGAATTTCTAGATGACATCTGCGTAATTTCAGCTCAAAACGGCCTAGCGCCCCGAAGCATTTTCAGAGCATGAAACAAAATGACCCAAAATTTTACCCATCTAAAGCATAAGATGAACCAGTTTGCGTGGTTTTACAATTCGCCTTAAATTGATGCCTGCGACCAATGGTACCGCCAATTTCGAATACATTAACTGTTATAAGGAACCGATCTATTTGCCTGCGTGGAATTGGTAAGACGAACCTAATGTTTATACGTAATATATTTTGTAACAGTCTGATGCGCACTTACATCTTTCGAGATACACCAAAATCATCTGGAACCGACGGAAGCAAATAAAAATTTGTGGAGTATGTACATGATTTACTAGTTAATTTCGGAGTCGAAATGTACAATGAAGGATGATTTGCTTGGTTACAGCATCTTTGTTATTTGGCCGTTGCCAAAGAATTTCCCAGTGAATCTGAAAGTACAAGGTGGCATTATTAATTTGCTCTGTTGATGCAGGATGTTTATGTTACCAATATAAACTGATAGAGTGACCAGTATTACATGTGACCGTGGAAATGAGGTCGTGCTGTATATATAAAAGCCTATATATTTATGCACATATATATCCATATATAAGCATCGACGGATATGCATGTCACTGTGGGTTTCATTTCGCACACGTATATATATCATTTCTGATTGTGCTGAAAGATGCTAGCAACTGATTGACCTCCTCCATGGAACATGAAACACCAATGCCCATTTAGTTCATCATGTCGCTATCAGCAGAGTGCCTCATTGTTGGACGCATCACCCCAATTTTTCCTGCTGTTTGTACTATAGCTCCCGGGTGGCCGACGAGGCGTCAACATCCACAAGTCGAAAGAAACAAGTTAGCAGTGTACAAACCCTAGTACCAGACAAAGCCGTTTATCTTGGGCGCCCTTCACAGCCAGCCGACCAAAAACGGAATTTTTCATGACTGAATGCAGGAAATCCCTAGTTTCATTACCGACTGTCGATGGTCGCACATGTATCGAGAGTTTCGCCTTGAGAATTATTCTTATCGACAGATTTTTCGGTAAAACCCACCACATGGTCGTAATATGTAAGGTTTGTAACTTTGATAAGATTAAAGTATTTGCAAAAGTTTCTACCCGAAGACCCCATTAAGTGGAACCCGTGGTTATCTGTCCTAAGGAGAACAATTCTGTCCTTATCCCCTGCAGTGTGTTCTTCAGCGACTGCTGCATTGCCTAATGCGGCTGTATGCAGAAACTGAGAAATAACAGTTACCCCAAAGCCTCTATCTGCAATCTTCTGCGGTCATTTTGGTGGGTGTCTTCGGTGCCGCTTTGGTGGTGCTTGGCGCAGTGCTGATGCGACAAGTTTTTTCTGGAGAGAATACGGAGCATTAATAAGCGGGAAACGGGTGCGGCCCTTTTGGCCCTGATGGGCAAACCAATAAAGTGGAAGCGATGGGCTGCTCGTTGTCACAATACGACGGGCTGCTAATAGGAGAATACAGATGGAAAGTAGGATTACATATCTAATGTGCTGCTCTTCGGGCTTATACCCGAAATCTTTAATGGAGATTATTGGACATACGGTGATATATCTTCCGCTTCCGGTAGCCCTCGAACCATAGTTGTTTTTACAAATTTTTCTGGTGTTGCCGTTCACATCGTAGTCACGAAAAGCTACTGATCTTCCGTAACAAAATTGAAGGTAGGCAAAATGCTTGCTCTGTACCGTTTCCTCCAACGTCCACGAAAGTAATTACATCGGGAAAAGGCGATTCGATATAGTCTTTCAGAAGTTGCTGCAAATTCAAGGCGAAAGCTTGAATGTCTAAATTAGTTTTTCTATTTGATAACTACATGCTCGTACCGAGTGTTTCGATCAGTCGACCTTTATGAGGTTTCGATTCTGCTGGTAGAAGATGAAAATCCCTGATCAGCCGTTTAGTACGCGGCGCGATCGTCGCAGACCACTGGAAGCCATCCACTTCAGTAAGCCGTAGGTGATTGATGATGGCCACCGACGGGTCATTAAAAATTCATCGGCGAAGTACATCCGAAACGGAATTGGCAACTCGTAGTGCATGGTAGCTCGTCGCGACCTCCAGCTATGCCTGATGTAGATTAATGTCACGTCATCTCAGTACGGCAGCAACAATTTTTCACAGCATGTTTCCGCAACATAGCACCTTTCCACTTATTCTGACAGCCACTGACAGATAAAAATTATCAGGTGAGACGAAGTAATGAGTTTGCTAAAAAAAATCCGTTTTTTCATAGATAAGGCAAGACAATATCGTCTGAGAAATGTCAGCGACGACGGCCGGCAGGCGAGCTATCAGAACTGCAGAACGGATTGCCTTACCGCGAATCTCATTACACTTGCTTGCCTTTAACCTTTGTGACTACTTGTGTATCACTCTTACCCGGCTCGGCACGATTGCAATACTGGCAACCCCGACACTTGACCGGTACAAGGGAAAAGCAGTGAGAAGCGGCAGCAGGTTGAGTATATTTTGACAGTAGCGTGCAAGCGAAGTGCGCGTGAGCAAATGGCAACCCCTTGGTGGTCAAAGTTCAGTTAAACGAGTTATTTGGAAGAACAAATCCAAGTTCCGCTACACAATTAGATTGTTTGGCGATTCCCTGGAAAATACTGTTAATCCAGCTGGGAATGTTTTTTTCCTGGAGACAAGGTCTGGCTACTAGGTAGGCCATGCCGCCCTCACACTACTTGACCTTTAGGTGCATGCTGGCCTATTTGATGAGTTCTACCGTCCAAAGAACAATTTATTCAACCATCACATTTCGACTTCTGAGGCACTTCCGCATTTTTGCTTGTGCAGTTCCTAGTGGAAAGCCGAGAATCTGTCCAGCTGCTTGTGCGCAAGTACATACTAACCAATATTTCCTCACGATTGAATACTGAAAACCACTTGATCTTTGCGAACGTTCAATCAGTGTTTGTACGAAAATTGGCACCGTTGTTCCAAATGACGCACGCACCCTTTCACGGTGTACAAAATATACGCGGCAAGTAAGCCGCAAAAAGTTCATGTATGATTTTTCTGGAAGAATATTCTTCAGAATTAAGGGTCCCACCTATAACGGAAACTGTCTGTGCTCGGTGGCCTTCCAGTCGACAGTATTGACAAAGTTCCTTCAAACCCGCGGAAAATCTTATCTGATCCGCTTCCGAACGGCCGAAATGTGCTTTCTGGCTACCATACCTGAGCTCAATGCAAGGGCGGGTTTTCGCTTCACTGACATAATGCCAGAGCGTCAGCATTCTCTTCATAATACCGAGACACTTTATGAGCATATACTAGATGGCGAATCTCTGATCATATACGGGGGCAATTTCTCGAACGTGTCCGATGTGCTGCTTGACCTCTGGACCTGAAGTCAGTCTCCGTTGTTGCCCGACCGACGTTCATTGCCGAAACGAGGTGTCCATTTATGCCACAGCCTTCGACGGTACATCATGAACCACTACACTTGCCCTATCAAGATTCATTTGTTTATCCAGGACTTTCGCTAGAGCTTCTGCAACAACAATAGACAGATCGACCGTGCATAGTTTCGCAGCCCGCCGGAGTAAGGTGCCGAGACTCAAAAGCATCTTCCATTCAACGAAGGAAGCAGCCAAGGAGTCTCCTACCCTGGGTAGCTTGTTTATGTCTACAATAAAGTCCCAACGTCAACACTTGGGAGAGTGATTGCTGAGGAGAGACGGAATGAACTACAATTATTGCGATGAGTGGCAAAGCAAACTCATACCGTCGATGGGCTGCAGGATTTTAATTTAATCGCCGGGCGTCATCACGTCTCTTTCCACTGTCGGCTGTATGCGCTCTTTAGGTCAAAAATGAATGTTTGCCCGTACCCACAGCTACCTGCACTCTCTGCCGTGGTGCTTCTAGAATAGTCCATGAGTCATTAGGTTATTCTAAGCGAATTGGCCTTGACACATTCAGCAGTGTTCTGGTGGCCTCCATTGATAAATAATACCTGAAGGGAGACAATTACGGGCATCGCGGGAACCAGGTCTGTCTAAAAGAGAAGTTTGTCCCTTAAATACAACTGAGCGTTAATGCCTATCTTAACTCTTTCTGTCCGGGACAAGGTTCCTTTGTTGAAAGCGCAAATTACACAAGTTACTCTCCGGAGTATTTAATTTACCGGTATCGTGTGCCAAATCCCTTAATTAGTAGTCATGTGCGCCGCTATTTGACGCGGCAATACACCCAATTTCTTCCTCTTTTTTGGCAGTACAAACAACTAATTCCACACAAAACTGTTTCATCGGTAAAAACTTCCCAAAATATCTGGCTCATCGTTCGCACATAACAAAGTTGTTCACGGTGAAACTTCACAGCTTATTTCAGTCCTACGCCATGGTAATAATGCCTGTTTATTGCAAACAACGAGAGGTTTTTAGATGCACAACATATATCTGATCCGTTGTTTATGGTCAAATGGATTTTGTGATAGTGTGTTGTGAGTAACCCTCAGCACTTTCTGTTTTCCACATGCACATGGATTTTATGGAGTGCCTATATATATATAAACACGACTTGAAGCGAATCGTCAGCGCATTCCGCAAGGGTACACTATTAACGAAGTTCCTACAGCGCACGACTTTCATTCTATCTTCGTGTGGCTACCAAGTCGGATAGGTCGACTTTCCTGAGTTGCCACCCTCGGCTTACCGCTCCATTCCGCCCGATTTTAAGTAATCTAATTCGCTCCAAATTTATTTGAATGCATTGTCTCCCCACTGCACCATTCTCTTAATATTCATTTGGCATTTGCCGCTGTTTATCGGCTCGGGAGTACACTAACAGCAGTTGCCCAAGCCAATGTAACATTTTAAGTCATCCGGGCACTGAAATTCACCCCGCTGTGCACTACCGTATGTCATTCCTTACTTACTAGCCCAACGTTTTGGCTTGTTACCTTCGTTTTCAAAACTCTCCGTACCTATCAAATGAACGAAGGCATTTGCCGTGTTGATTCCCTTGTAAATTATGATTATACAACCTATGCGCTTCTCAGCAAGCCTGTAGAAACCTATTATCATTATTATTATTATTATTATTATTATTATTATTAAAGTCATGACAATGGGCCAGCGACGTGCGAATGTTTTCTTCTTCGTTACTGGTATACAAGTTTTGCACGTATGTTATCATCTGCGCTACGTCAAAGGGAACCAACACTTTGGATGATGTCGGCCCGTTGGAGGTTGAATGCCAGGCCGCAGAGACGTGAAAATGATAACAAAAGATAAAGCGTCGAAGTTAAATGGAATCTACTCGACGATCTTTCGACCGAGTACGGGAGCTTTCAGGGTGTATAATAGCAGCATTCGACCAGTTTCTCGATGTGGCCATGCCCCCGGCAGAATAAGCTGTCAAAACTAAACTCCGATCTCGGATGGCATGCGGCGTAGTTAATTAAACCGAGGGTTGGTAGCAGAAATAAGTCTTGGCCATCCACCCGTAGGGTAAACAACAGTTGCCATGTTACCTTTGTGAAAATGACGGAATTGAGCAGTCGAAAATAAGCCGGACGCTGAGTGGGTGAACAAATTTCCGGAATGTTGTTGAAGGGTGGCAAAGCGTATTCATCCCTCTTTTATCCTAGTTAGCTAATACTTTTCATCAGATGTTTTCTTAGCCACGCACCAGTGTTAAAGTTTACTCTTCTACCTTCCCTCCAATCAACAGACCTTCAAAACCGTCTCCCAAACAAGCATGGTACCACTACTCACCAACAAATCTCCAAATATCCACGCTCACCATCTTCCGCACCGCGTAATTATTGTCGTTGTATTTCCCTACACGGACCACTTATGCTCGATCGCTCAAACGTCTTTTTGACTAGCCCAAACGACCTTCTTCGGACAAAACTAGGTCGACACTTTCATGTCTCTCTTCCCCACTCCTCATCAAAACTTTCCTTTTGCTCTCCGGTAATGCTAGTCCATTTCCTTTTCGCAGCTTTAAAATGGCACGCGTTTTCTATGGATACCTTTCATTCCTTATTCGTAGATTCCACCCGAGGAGTCTCCGATTCTTTGATTTCCGAATGCTTGATCACCTATATTGAACTCCATAAACCACGATTTCTTTCACTGTAGACTTAATCAGCCTTTATGTCATCTCTGTCCATCCCGCCTCCTTATGCAATTATGCCCACCGCCGTTGTTTACTGCCCGTCCCCCTGAATATTGGCTCAATTTTGTTTTAATCAAGTGCGCAGACAATTTACATGCCGAATCGCCCTGTCCACTTATCCATGCAAACTCAAATAATCGGATTCAGCAACAGCGCTAGCCATCACTCCGATGATTTTGCGCTGCAGTACACGCACCGGTGATTTCCCTTTTCTAAGCTGCCCATACGATCGGTCCCTTCCTAATCCGCAGTTGCCAGCAAGGACAGGCCATTGCTCGTTCCCTTTACTTCAGACCGTCAAGTTGTGGTCGGACGTTAAAAATTGGTTCGCGACAGAGTTATTGCAGCTTCAGTTCTTCTGAGACCATCCACTCCGGATATCCGGATTTTTCCCCCTACAGTATTCCCTTCTTTACCACCCACGTACACTGGTATTATAACGATAATGCGGGACACTGTCAGATTTACTGCCTTGGCCGGAGCACATCTGGCCGACAGCTCGGCCGCAGCAGTGTACTGTTGCAGCTAGATTGGAGGATCACACCTCCTTCTACCACCTCCCACAGGTGTATGTCAGATTGAATGGCCAGCATTCGGCCAGCGGCACTCAATAGCATTGGTGTGGCAAACAGCCCTCCGGTCCTAATGTTTACGTGCACCCTTTTATACTGCCTTCCTCTTGCTCCTTCCTAAAGTAACTTTTGCCCGAAATTACAAATCAATCCCACGTTGACGTTTTTTGATATCTGATATGAATGGAAGTTTCACAAGCGTCTTGCCATCTTTCTCCTTTTCAAGGCTGTGGCTCATCCCACCTCATGAATCTTCGTTGTAATCTACTAATTTGGGAATTAAATTCTACCTCTGCCAACCGCTCTTCACAAGATTGCATCTGATACTGCCTCGGCCGTGTTCGGTTCTCCACCTGCAGGTCGCCGCATTCCTACTTCTTTTCTAACTTCACTTCCATTATTAGGGCCGGCTGAAGTTTGCGAAATCAAAATGGTTCCCAACAAACTCGCGAATCCGATAAGAATATACGTGCACACAACTTCCATCGAGTACCGCCGGCCCACTTGTCACAACGAAATTCGCCCCCAATATTTGGACCTTCGTGATGTGTCCGTTCAATATACTGTTTGCCTATGAATCAATGCTTCGCTGCCTTTGCGCCACTCTCTAGCCCCGTTATCCATTGTTTAATATCTAGTTCGTGTTTATCGTTTTCAATCAGGGATTTTGCCGGCTGAAGGGACCAAATAATGGCGTCGACTCTCCATCCTGGTCTGCTGCGTGCATATGGAAGCCAGCGGAATACCCATCAAAGCTTGTTAAGCAATGCTGCTAAGACGTTCCCGTCGGCTCAAACGTCTCGTGCAACTATTCGTTTAAATGTTTACTTTTGTCAGGAAAATATAAATCAGCATTCATATGATTCGCCTGAATTCCACCGACGGGATTTGATCGCAGTTTGCTTTCACATGCTTCGCTTTCATGCTTTTTCAAATGAACTTAGCCATATACCCCTTCCACCGATCTTCGCATTTAGCCGGATTAGATTGGCAATCGCCGCATTTTAATCGTACAGCCCTTAGTAAGAATAAGGCGATTTTTCTAACACCCAGGGGCAGACAAAGGCAATCTGAGAAATGCCTCAAGAGAAGCGTTTTTTCAGGACTCAGGGACTCTTGTTTTGCCATATAGAATCAACTAAATGCCACAATTTTCACTCGCGGAATGCTAGGAGGATTTGCCCGTTTTCTCCGGTTAACATTTTGGTTTCCCATGTGTTTTATTTTATTTAGTGATCATTCTCGTTTAAACCGAAAAGCCATTTGCAGGCCCTGCTAGGGTAATTCTCATGTATTTCGGAATTTATTAAGTATTGACAATTTTTATGAAGTGCCATTAAAATTGTTAACTATCAAATTTGATATCCTTATTATCTTTCCAGTACCCAGCTCTACGCAAGCCAATGTTCTGGAGAGAATTCTTCAATGCAATCATTTCTTTGGCCGATTTCAAGTATTATTGCGTCAACTCGGCAGTGGCCATATTTATAATGTCGGGGCGTTTGGTTGCGAAGGTGGTAGGTTCGAATGCCCACACCACTTATCAACTTCCTCAATTGACGGACCTCTGCCGACAACGGCCCCCTTCCTAAAAACGATGCATATTGACATTTCATTATTAAAGAAAGCAAAAGATAAAAGATAAAAGAATTTAACAGGTATGAAATAATCCGAAAAAAACGGGCAGATTAGTAACCGCGGGTTGCACCTAGGTTGAGGCGCGGTGCGAATTTTCGAGTGCTCTGCGTGTACCTGCAATTTTATCGAAAAGAGAAGTAACAATAAATAATTTATCATGTAAGGCTTGCTACAGAATATTCTGCAGTGCCCAGGTTTGAGGGCTGCCATTTTGGAAAAGGTACCCTATCGGTTTTTGCTCTGTTTCATACAAACCTTTTTGGTGTTTATTACGGAATTGCCTGTGTTCTTGGCGATGGGTTTCCTTTTTTTCTAACATTTCTCAAAGGTTCCGCGAGCGTCATGCTTCTCCCTGAATGCTTTACTTGCGCTGACATTGATCGAGTGCGAAGTCTGTGAAAAGTTGATATGCTCGAGTTGTTCTGGAAATAAGACAGTTTTATCGGCTGCATCGCTTAAGCAGCTAGGGTACATGAGTATGCGATCAGTTCAATGAGGCTGCCCTGAGTGCTTCCCAGGGAATCACGGTCAACAAGGAGACTAGGATACAAAGCTGTGTACTTAAGTCCACCAAGCCTGAGGGATTGACAGAAACTCTGAAATAAACAAGCCGAGTTCGAGCGAGATCACAGAGGAGTCTACAAGAAATTTGACTGCAAAGGAGATTAATGAATGGGCGCAAGATTGTCCAGCAACAGCTTCCCCCACCCCTCTTAGGCCAGTCGCATCGGGCGAGAGAATACAAATACAGACCAAAGTAAAGTCACAAGGAAGTGTGAGGACGAATTTCATAATACCAGAAACATGATAGAGGAGAAGTTTAACCGGGAAGCATCCCGGAACTTTCCACCCACCAGCGGAGATGACTCAGCCGCCATCGACGGCGGCGGTGGCTACCAAAGATCTTCTGGAGAACGAAACCTCCTAGAGCCCCCTACTGGAGGACTAGAAATGAGAGCTAATTGAGGATCCTCCGGTGGCTATTAGCTCAACAGTTTTTGGTTGACGGGAAACTGCAGAACCGTTGTATTGGGTGCTTCACCCGCCTGCACCAGCTGTCGAAACAAAAACAGTAGTAATTCTTCGAATACTGCACCCGGGGAAACTGTAGACAGCAGCTTGGGCCAAGGAAACAGGCTAGGTGCTTTATGCTGAAGTGCCTAGCAGTGTCAGTAAGTCAACTGAACTTATTACGGGCGCTGGCAAGCATAAGGCTTCTGAATTAAACACCACCAAAACGTGGCATACAAAAACAGGTTGTGCGGTTAGCGGCGGGACAGGGCTTCTGGGTTTGTCACCAGAACAGAAACAACCAGTGTCAGGGGGCTTATTGGGCACCCATTCTTGGGCATTGGTTATCTGTTTTGAATCTTAGATCAAACTGTACACTCGAAACGTCCACGTACTTGCAATGACGTTGCTGGTTCCATCTTGGATGTTCAAAATGGCCTACTTATGTAAGACCTCAGATGTGGACCAGGGCGAGGGGTCTTTGTTCTTAAATGTTCTGGCAAGGGTAGTTAGGGGGAGCAGAACGGCCCTTGTGTTAAGGAACTTCAATCTGACGCGTATTGGTTGCGCTTTTGAAGGATGCACCTTTGGTGGAGCGGAGAAAGAATTTCTCGAATGGTTGGAATAGAATGCACCGCGGCAAATTAGAAAGGATATCATCTGAAGATCCGGTCACCAGCCAAAGCTAATGGGCTTTGCGATTACAAGCCTGAAACGTGATGTTACACAACTTCAGTGTCTATCCCAACTAGTCAAGAGTGACGACGCAAAAGGAAAAACTGCTCCCTGCTTGAGTCAACCAAAAGCTGCTCCGCACCGGTCAACGGACCTCAATAGTGTAGACCTGGCTGAGCTCAAATCCAGATAAAGATAGCTAACCTGATACACCGAGGATGCGGCTGAAATGGAGGAAGGATGACAAATGATCAGGCGATCTCTGCAAACATTACAGAATAACTTTGCGCCTTTCAGATGCTGAAATGGAGGAGTAAAAGCACCCGGGTGATGGCGGCCATCACAAAGGCCATTGTGGGGAAATCCATGCTGAGGGATTATACAACAATGAAAGGATATAGCAAAATCGGATCCAATACCCACAACTTTGGATCACCATATCAAAGCTGATCAGGGCTAAAAAGCGCAGGTACCAGCTTAAACCGGCACAGTGTGCGGCCTGGTTACCGAAGATGTGTTACACACGCTTGCAATCAAAACAGACAGCTAGGGGTAATGTTGGTCCGTTAAACGCTTGAGGCCAGGCCATCTTGGGCGTCCACAGCATAGAAGACGCGCTAGCCAAATATGTCAATAGTATCCACGTGGTTGACAGGGATGACCCACGATCTCTGGCGCTAGACACCTGATTGCATTCCACTGGAAACTTGCCGTTGATGGAAGAAGGTGTGCGTAGAAAATCAGAGAGGGGCGAAACAAAATTATGCCTGCTGGGCCAGAGAGCATTCACCCGTCCATCAGCAAGCCATTTGCCAGCATCATCTTTGACCCGGTATGCAAGCTATTTCATGCCAGCTTAGATCAAAACGAAATACCGAAGAACTGGAGCAGGGCGACGGCCGCGGTTTTATCCAATCTCAGAGATGCGAGTTGAGATATCCAGTGCGATAATTCGCTTAGTTACCGTTGATCAGGCCAGAACTCGAGCGCCAATTCTAGCTAGCAGGTTCCTAACAGGAGTAATTGAATAGCAGGTTTGCGATTGCCATTACAAGGACGGAAGCGTTTGCAGCACGCCTGCCTCGGGCGCGAGATCTGAAACGCAAGAGAGAAGTAGTCTGGTTGGGAGCTAGCTTGGGGTTATGATGATTATTGGATTGCGACAGAACACCTGCAACATAGTGCGTCTATTCCGTAAAATGTGCTAACCAGAAGTGAGCTATGGTATCAGTTTTATGGGTAATTGAAAGGTTGGGGCTACCATGAACGACCTGTTTATTCTTGCCAAACCAGCAAAGAGGATAAGTCGACATGAAGAGCGAGGAATGCACAGGCTGAAGGTGCTTAAAATCACGGGATGTGATGAGAGCATGGACCCCCAAGAAGTACCTTGACATTTTAATCCGCCCACATCGGGAGAAGCTCAAGAGTTAGTTGCTTAAGCCAGTGGTGAACAGGGTGCATCACAACAAGGGAGGTTAAAAAGTCCACTAACGGGACGTGCGATAAAGGGAGGAGGTAAGTGGGAAAGCCGAGTCCCAGGTGATGTTTTCTGCAAAGATTTGGTCATGAACTAGAATTCTAATTCATGTTCG